>PVIJ01008902.1:0-70652 GCA_004024925.1 Scalopus aquaticus
AAAAAAAAAAAAAAAAAAAAAAAAAAAAAAAAAAAAAAAAAAAAAAAAAAAAAAAAAAAAAAAAAGAGAGAGAGAGAGAGAAAGAAACAAAAAGAATCAAAATTGGAAAGGAAAAAGTAAAATTATCTCTGCAGATGATACTTTCATATGTCTAGAAACCCTGAAGACTCCTAAAATACGTTATAACTAATAAATGATTTCAGTAAAATTGCAGGATATAAAATCAACATACAAAAATCAATAGGTTTTCTATACACTAACAAACAACTGTTCAAAAAAAGAAACTAAAAAAACACTCCTATTAAACAATAGCCCCAAGAAAGAATAAAATACCTATGAATAAACTTAACTAGAGAGTATAAACTTAGCTAAGGAGGCAAAAGACTTGTACATGGAAAACTACAAAATGAAAGAAATTAGGCAATACACAAACAAAGGGACCGACATTCCTTGCTCATGACAATATTGTTAAAATTTCTATACAAAGTGATCTATAGATTCAAAGTGTTCTGTCAGAATTCCAAAGCCATTTTTCACAGAAATAGAACATAGCCATCCATATTTATATAATTCAACTATTTTCTTTCCATGAAAGTTATTCCAGTAGCATTGCCCATAGAACTAGTTAGGGAAAATTCATTTTCTTTCTCAAACCTACTGGTTCAGGGTGTTAGTTCCATTCTGCAAACATGGAAAGAGACTTTTCAAAAACTTGTTTAGTGATATAGTAAACTCAGTGCACTAGGACTGGAAGATCTGGATTTCAATTTCAACAAGATGATTTACTGGCCATGAGACAATAAAAATAATAACAGTAAATGGGAAAATTTATTTGGATTGTGTCTGAATATAATTTTTTTCAAATAAACTAGTCAGTTTTTATCATATTCTTTCTGGGAGTCTGTTTTCTTAACTGTAAAATGGGGATAATCTGCTTACTGCTCAGGAATACTATAAGAATAAAAGATAAAATATACATGAAACTGCACTTGGAATCACAAAGCACTATGTAGAACTATTACTGTGATTTAGATGAAGAGTCAGTTTCAAATTGTGTAACAAAATAAAAAACCAGGAGAATAAAGAAGAAAGGGGCTGACTTAATGCGGTTTGTAAGAAACGGGAGGCAAAATACCTGGCCCTCATAAATTTATATCTCATATCCATTTAAACTTCCTAGGTCTCCGACAAATGAACAATTCTATGTTTATAACAATAGGTCTGCAGATTAAAGGAGCTTTGCCTATGAATTCATTTCCTGATCTCATCTATGAAACTTGAGCTGATCTCACATGATTCCAGGTTGTCTCTCACATACCACAGTAGTGAAGGTTCTTAGAGTACATAACATTTATTGGGAGCTTTATCTTTCTCTTGGGGAAACAGTTCTTTCAGAATAAAATGATACAATATTATCTGAGACAATCAAAGGCTACCTTCTGCCATGTGCTGAAAATGATTACGTAACAAACTGATATTGAGTATGTATGTCATATGACTGTGTTATTACATGCTACTTCTGTTTACCTTATATAACATTTTTCCCCAACATAGGAAAACAATCCTCACATGCCAAATGGTCAGAAAATCTAAAAATGCTTACATGTCTGAAAGTATTTTATTTCTGTTGACCGTAGTTTTATCTCCGTGCTAAAATAAAATGGCTTATTAATGCAAACCCCCTTTTAGCACCTGATAAAGGATATAGATGAAACCTGTTCAGCCAGGGTAACTGGCTACACTTAGAAGAAATCAAAGATTTTAAAACCATATTGACAGGGCTGGAAATGCAATTTACCTGGGCAATTATGTCTGTAATTTCTGCATAACTATGGCACCTTCCTACACAGGATCGAGCCAAAAAGTCTTCTACCAGGCGTGTTCCAATGCCATATCCCCTGTAGATGAAGAAGAGAGAGTGGTCTGAAAATGCTATTTAAGTAATTAGTGGATAAACACTGGCAGTGTTTAAAAATGGATTCTTGGGCCTCCCCGGTAGCGCAGCGGTTGAGCGCTGCGCTGTGGGACTGTCGGCAGCAGCGACGCGAGTTTGACGCCCGGCCGGGGAGATTCCCACATGGTAGGGCAGACCTCTCCTGCCTCACCCACTTCTCCCCTCAGCAGTGTACTTCTGATCTGCCTGTTCTGCTCCCCGCTTTGTCTCTGGTGAACCCTCGCGCCGCCCCACGCCTCTGGCCTGTACCCCCGCTGAATGTAAAAAAAATAAAATAAAAATGGATTCTTCTGTGTAGCACTTGCACAAGTGGAAAACAAATTAAGCCAAACTAATCAAATGGCTATTTGGCAGTGGGTTCCTTATTTGTCCCACAGTTTGCAGAAGCAGAGAGCAATAAATTTAGAAAATATTGATCAGTCTTTACAAGCAATGGAGTCTGACTAGAAGACTGGCCCAAACTTGACAGTGTAAATTAAAATCAAAGAAGACTGGTGTCTGTAGCCTAATGTTTCTCATTGGCAACTACCAATGTTAGATAGACCCTCATACTGTCTGTTAGTAGCTGTTAATGATAAGAAAGGTAGTTGCCAATGAGAAACATTAGGCTACAGACACCAGCCTTCTTTGATTTTAATTTACCTGGATGCTCATTTTTTGCTTAGTATAGTTGTTAAGGTAGGAGGCCAGGCATGTCCGGGATGGGCTCTCAGAGGAGGGGAAGAAGGAAATTGAGAAATCAATTTTTGGTGCCAGTGCAGATTTTAGCACTTAGAATTCTGACATTTAGTGAAAAGAAAAACAAAGGCCAAGTTAGGAAATTGATTTCTCATTCCAGGGAAATTGAATTTATGGGGCTTGGGAGAGGTTACTTGTATTACTTGTGCACTCCACCCCACAGCAAATGGCTGAATACAATTCTGAAAGCATTTACTAAGATGTGATCATAGAACCGAGTATGTGGCTAAATGGCTGAGCAGACATTTTCAGTGAGACAGGCCTGAGAACTTTCAATCTAGTTGAGGAATATAACTTAGTAGTGGAATGAAGAGGAATAAAACATGCTTTTGTAAACCACTGTCACAAAAATGGTTTCTTTAATTTCATAGCTACATGTACGTAGACAAGTGAAATGATTTGGATGAAGCAATAGAAGATACAACAGATAAAAACATCACAGTTTGTAGAGGTACTACTTCCCCATAGGGTGTAATATGGGGGAGATTTGGAGATTTGATGACTGAGTGGTTGGGAAGGAACAGGAGTCAATGTCAGAGTGCTCATGAATTCACTGAATCTATGAGACATTCTGTTTATGTTTCTGAACAGGTAGAAATAATTCCTGTAGTTTACTTGCCTTTTGAGAAAAATGCTTTATAATTCTAGCCAGGAAGTTCACTCTAAAAAGACCTTAAAAGAATAGAATATGAACTTCACAAATACAGTTGTACCAGGATTAAAAAATGTTTTCAATGTTTTGTATATCATTACACAAATCTACAGTTTTGGCTGCTTGTGATCAAGCAGAACTGTGATCAGTGCAATATACAACATTGCAATGTATTGGGGAAAGGGTATATTTCTGCAAAGTAGATATGCTATCTCTATATATATCACATTAAAAATGTAAGACTTAGCAAAAGCTATTAAAGAAATACAAATGTGAAGTACACTGTTTTCTTTTTTTTTTTTTTTAAAGATTTATTTTTTATTTATACATACAAGTTGGGGTACAGGCCAGAGGCGTGGGGCAGTGAGACAGTTCACCAGAGACAGAGCGGGTAATAGAACAGGCAGATCAGAAATACACTGCTGAGGGGAGCAGCGGGCAAGGCAGGAGAGGTCTGCCGCGCCATGTGGGATTCTCCCCGGCCGGGCGTCGAACTCGCGTTGCTGCTGCCAACAGCTCCACAGCGCAGCGCTTAACCGCTGCGCCACCGGGGAGGCCCTACACTGTTTTCTTAAGGTAAGGTCTTTCTGCAGACTCAAAATTTATTTAGTATTTCATTTATAGTATTAAAATGGGTTAAAATGCTATCAAAAGGTTTTTTTTGTCAGATGAATGAGTGTCCTCATTTTCTACAGCTGTTCCATACAAAAAGGCAATTTAACATAAGCTAAAGGAAATGGAATAACTTCTGGGAATGTTGTATCACATGTGTAAGTGTGCCCTAAGTAAAATAAATTAAGAAACACCCACAGTTTAGCTGAGAGCAGGCTTTTGAATAATTAAGAAAAAAATACAGTAACAAAAAATCACATGGACCAAAATAAACACAGGACAATGGAAAAAGATTTCAATAGAGAAAGACTAAGCATATCGAAAGGGAAGAACTAAAGGTTCAAATAAAATCTTTCAAGCTTTCCATTATGTTTTCTTTTTTTTCCTGAATTCTAACAGAAATTGCAATGAATCCTCTTTTTAAAAAGCTCTAGACTCCCCAATAGGCTAAGTTTCCCCTTCCGTCTAACTAAATCTTCTAATTAGTATAGGTTTTCCAATCTTTTTATTTTTAAAGATTTATTTATTTATACATACAAGCTGGGGTACAGGCCAGAGGTGTGGGGCGGCTAGAGGGTTCACCAGAGACAGAGTAGGGAGCAGAACAGGCAGATCAGAAGTACACTGCTGAGGGGAGCAGCGGGCGAGGCAGGAGATGTCTGCTGCACCATGTGGGATTCTCCCCAGCTGGGCGTCGAACTCTCATCGCTGCTGCCGACAGCTCCACAGCGCAGCACTTAACCGCTGCACCACTAGGGAGGCCCGGTTTTCCAATCTTTACCCTGTTAAAAGACCTTTCCAGGATCCATAATTTAATGGTTCAAAATATTGACAGATATCTGATTATTGGGCAATAATCTAATGATTATTGATGATCTTATAATTAGTCTGAGAAAATCAAGAGGCAGAGGAATCCCCATTAATAAAAACAGGGAGAATGAATTTTATTAAAAAAGGATGGTGTGAGGTTTTTTTTATTTCGTTTATTTTAGAGTAAAGCATAATAATGATAAAAGCATTCAAACAATAAAAAACACTATATTAGAAAATGCAATCTTCCAGGGCCTCCCTGGTGGCGCAGCGGTTGAGTGCTGCACTGTGGAGCTGTCGGCAGCAGTGATGCGAGTTCAATGCCCAGCCGGGGAGAATCCCACATGGTGCGGCAGACCTCTCCTGCCTCGCCCGCTGCTCCCCTCAGCAGTGTACTTCTGATCTGCCTGTTCTGCTCCCTACTCTGTCTCTGGTGAACCCTCTCGCCGCCCCACGCCTCTGGCCTGTACCCCAGCTTGTATGTATAAATAAATAAATCTTTAAAAAAAAATTAAAAAAAAAAAAGAAAATGCAATCTTCCTTTTATCTTTAATTTCCAACCTCTCAGTTCTCTTAAACAACTGTCATTAGTAGTTCTTTTTGCATAGCCTTCCATAGATGGTCTATGCTTATGTATGAATATATTTATATTGGAAGGAGGCCTATTAAAAGGCTGAAAAAACCCAATTTAATTAGCCATCATATTGTTAAGAGAACTATTTCAGTTTTACCACATCCTTTGTTTATAAGTGACTAGCAAAGAAATTATTTCTAACTTTAAAAGTCCAATGCTTGAAATTGATGGGAAAAAATTCCTTACTTTATGGTACCAACCCAAATGCCATTGTAAGGAATTATGTCAAGTCTAAGATGTGATTCATTGAACTAGAATTGCTGGTGAAATGGAACAAAGGAAGTCATTAGAGGCAGACAATATGCAGAGGATGCTGGGACATGATGTGTTTTTCACAATATTGAAAGATTTCTACTTACATTTTATCTAAATATTTATTCACATCTTCATCTTTTTCATAATCCTTACACAGTTGGGCAACCAAAGCTCCATAGGTTAGAACAAAAAGATCCTTGTTCTAAAGAAAGAGAATGATAGTTACCAACAATAAATTACTTTTTTAAAAATACAAAATCTTACTGTCAAAATAGTCTTCAAGATCATGTGTTCCTTTTTTTCTACCTCTTACTAATTATTGCAACAATTTTTACTTTTTGAGAACACTGCACCCATATTTGGATATATTGCTGGGGGGAAAAGAAGAAATAAATAATACATGTTTCTTAACATGGAAACATTTCATGCATTTGTTTGCATAATGTGATGCATTAATATTGTGGGAGGTTTTTAAAAAACTGACAATAAATTCTTATTATTCTAGAACGGCCTTTGGTATATGATGATCATGTTATAAAGAATTGGGTAGGACTTCTCATGAATCTGCACAATCCTCATGGATTCCAGATCTGCCAAGGGGACAAGCAGAATGAACCCAAATATAGCAGAAATTTATGAGATATGCTTTTCTTTCGAGATCTCCAAAATATGCCCTATTCTTTGAAGTGAGTTAAATGTAAAATTAATACTAGGATAATTTAGGTTTAATTTAGCATAGATAAGGTGAACATAAGGGAAACAGAAAAATGCAAAGTTCAATCAATCCATTTGTTTCTGCTCTCTTGTTCAATCTTTTGCTTCTGCTCTTGAACAGTATATAAGACAGGAAAGGGGATTTTAGAAACAATTTGTTCTAATTCTCTCAGTCCTACAGAAGCAGGAATGAGGACTTGGGAGGGATGAGTGACTTGCCCAACTGCCCAGCAATTGGCAGAGCTGGGTTGGGAGGTAGAGGTAAGAAGGGGAAGCACTTAGTCAAGATAATCTTTTTTGCATGATCTTGTATTTTCATAAAAGGTCTAACATGGATTCCAGGGTAGAAGAGGTATCCTTACTTTAGATCCAGATATCTTAGGTAACCTAACACTGGAGGGGGGTGGGGTGTCTGACAGGAGATAAGGCCTTGATAATATGGATTTGATTTTTTTTTTTAAGCATAGGCAGAAATGGTTCAATAAACCAACAGAATGGTTTCATTTGTGACAGCATGAATGGAAAGGGAGGGGACTGAGCTAAAATAAGATAAAATAAAGACAAAATACCAGAAACAGGTAAAAGTAAACTAAAACAAACCCTAAATCTAACTGTAGAACTGAGACTACTAGAGGGGCATATGTGGGGGTGAGGACTGTGTGGGAAGGGGTATCCAATGGACTATAAGACTGTGGATTTTGATGGTGGGCGTAGTGTGTAAAATACATCTGAAAAGGTATGACCTGATATCCATAAATCATATACTGTGTGTAAACCAATGTTACCTCAGTATAAAATAATACAATAAAATATAAATAAAAAGAAAAACAAAATGATTTCTATAAAATGTTATATAATTTTAATTCAAATTCTTCCAAAATTGACCCAATCCTACCAGTGTCCACTCCTTATGTTAGGGTTTATATCATGGTAGAATATTTATTATAATTAAATCAATTTTGATACAGATAACCTAAATATTATGTGGCACATATGAACATACCTTACATTGAAAAGCATAGGTCAAATATCATATGTGTATAATATATATTATATACATTAATTAGCACCTCATTAAGAATACTAATATATACAATTAAGATATAGAAAAATAACGACTACATTAATATTTCTACTAGGAAACAAGGAATGTAAAGCAAATATTTTAAACAAAAATACTGTTAAATCACTGAAGAGTCACCATACATTCAATTTTAATTTCATTCCTATTTAAATCTTCCAAAAACCTAATCATAAATCACAGGAAATGCCTGTAAATTATATATGAAATACCTGCCTAACATCTAAGGAGTCACAGCAGAATATTAATTACTGCTATGTACTGATACTGCAGCAGAAAATAAGCAAAGGTTTGGGGAGGTAAGGTGGGGAAAGGGGAAAGCGAGAGAGAGAATGCCATTATTTCATTTCAGTCTTAATTAAAATTATAAATGGGCACAATGCTGAAGCTTTGTCATGTAGTTAGGGCATAATTTTATCTCTTTTCTCTTTTTCAAATTCTTTTACTTCTGATAGCAAAAACACATTCTCGCTCTCTCTTTTTCTCTATCATTCTGATGAGTGGTTATTAATTATATTTCAGTTGAATTTCAAGTTTAATACCCATAAAGACCAGTCTTCTGATTCAGTTTCATGACCAAATCTGTACCTTGAACTACATATCCAACAGGGTCTCAAACTCATACCACTAAACACGAGATCAACATAGATGATCTCCATAGTTGTTAAAATAAAAAGCAATCACTTTCATATATGAGAAATAGAATACCATTAATTCTTTCAGGAGGTTTTGGATATATGTCAGTCAGGTGATTCAGGTACAATATGAGCTATCTACAATATTTTTTCAGTATTTGAAAGCCCCGCATAAAAGTAAATCAAGGTCCCAGAACGTCAGAGGGGACATCTGCTGTCATTCTCAACTGCGATGTGCCAGTTAATCAGACACTTCTAAGTAACCATGGCTGACATTACGTAATTTTATGCAATGTCTATCAGTCTTCCAAAATAATTAGCAGGACTTTAAACTTAATGACTCATTTTCACATCTGTAACTTTTGAATGCCTAAAACTATAATCAGCAAGGATTGAACATTTCTCCAAATGTAATTTACAAATAATTGTTTCAAAAATAGCTCTAAACTTAGACTATAATATAGAAAGGATAATAGTGCACACCAAATTACAATCAAAACTACATTTAAGACTAGAAGATAAAATTTTAAAGGCAATCTTCTGATACTGAGATTTTATTGACCTACTCCTATTTAAATTAGCATATCATAAATTATTTTATATACATTTCATTTCCTAGTACATGAATTTTGAAATACAACAAATTATAAGTATGATATACAAGCATTGCTTAATCTTTCCATATTTTCTGCCAAAGACAAAAGAAAAACTTGATACTTTTGTAACTATAATTAGTCAGAAAAGGAGTCCCTAGTGTCACCTATGATTTACTCCACTAAACACTCGTTCTACTGAAAAGGTCAGTTTATAGCATCACATTTCAAAATAAGTCAGAAATAACAAAAAAATTTTCTCTGAAACAGAAAAGAAAAACTCATTGGGAATATGTTGATAAAAAGATCTTACTATTTTATGATATTCTGGTCTTCTGTGTGCCGGTCGAGACATATGGCTTGATAAATAATGTAATTTTCTTTCGTTGGCTTTTACCTTTGAGGTATTAGTAATCTTTGCTCTTCTTTTGTTTTTGCAAGTTCTTCCTTGCTTCTAGACACAGCACCACTGCTGCACTCTACTGCTTTTGCTCTTTGCTGAGCCCAAGAGGGAAAAATCAGAAAAGGACGCGATCTTATAAACACTGCTTCCCTGGTGGAGATGAGCTGTAATTTAGAGGCATAAAAGCGATAATGGAAATTCAGGCCAGAAGCACCAGTTACTGAAAATTCTTTAGCCCAAGGGAGTATAAGAGTGGTGTTTTGCTCTCATGCCAAGGCACTGTTTTAATATCACAATCAGAAATCTTCACAATCCAAGAGAGACCTAAATGTTAGCATCATTCTGTCTTTTGTATTGATTGCTGTGTGAATTAGAGACAGCATCAGCAATCCATAGGCACTGAATCCTGGGTTCAGACCTAATCAACTCTAAAGGCTCTCACAGAACTCTGTTTTGCGTGATGACAAAATTCAAGTGTCCATGGTCACTTTTTTTTAATGAGAGCACTTTTTTAAGGAGTGATGGAGTTTGGGTGCTGATATTTTCTTATAAAGCATGATCAAAATGGGTGTTCTACAGTTTAATAATGTATAATGATTCTGGCAGAGAAAGCAAAGCCTTAGTTTTGTTGTTGTTGTTGTTTTTTTTTTTGATAGTCCCTGAGATGTTTGCTTTTAAAGGCTCTCTTTACTTATGTAGAAGTGTAGATATTTAAAGTTAAAACAAGAAACCCTTTTATCTTGACAACTGCAGGGCATGAAAGGTCAAAACTGTTCCAAAAATAGGAGTATGAAACACAGTTTAAGAAAGTAGTTTCCTACATCTTAAGGCTTGAATCAATTAGCCCTATTTGATGGAGAATTCTTCCTATAAAGTGACTATTGTCTTTGAAGCATAGTGTGATAGAGTTGAAAGAAGGAATTGGAAGACTCAAGCTAAGCCACAGTGCTACCTTTTACAGGCTGTGTGACCTTGGACTAACTATTTTATTGCTCTATGGCTCAGTTTCCACATCTGCCAAATGGCAATCATAATACCACCTCACAGAATAATTGTGAGTATCAAAGAGATAATGTGTGCTATAAAACACATTCTAATGAAGAATATAAACACTAATTACTACAGAGTGTTCTTATAGGTTATTATTGGCTGCAATATTGAAGGTAATTCTGTTGGTACCTATGCTGTATGTTCAATTCTCAGGAAAATCAATTTTACTTAGTTGTGGGGTATGGGGAACTTTTTAACAGCAAATTGATAACACCTATCTACATAAGAAATACCACTACAACATGATTTTCATTTTCTTTATCTCATTTTAACTCTTCTACAGTCTGTGAAGTTGCTGATACTGGAATCATTACTATTGTATAAGCTAGGAATCTGAAAGTCAGAGAGGTTAAGAAACTTGTTCAAGGTTAGCTGGAGAGTAAACAAAAAAGATGGATTTAGACTAAATTTGCTGATTCCAAATTAAAAAATTGTTCTGCTGCTCATTCCACGTTAGAGTGAAATATTTTAGCACCACAAAAGCTCCTGAGATATTGAAACAGCTGCTCCCTTCCTAATCATCCTCCTCACTCTTAGCAATTCTAGGTTCTGGATGAAAGTTCCTTTAAGAAAAATAGAAAAATTCTATTTTCTCAGTAGCTGGGGAGTGGTGGTGTAGGAATCAGTTTCGCTGAACTCTGATGACTCTGGTGTGGTGACATCAGGGCCATCCTGAGAATTCAGGACATCATGGGAGCACAAGAAATGACAAAAGGCATAATATCGTTGTTAATTTTTATTATGATGGAGTGTTTAAAATTAGCCCTTTTGACAAATTTTGCCTTTAGTTCAGTTTTGCCTATACTAAAATATTATTGTTCCTGGTGATGTATTTTTCATTTTTCATGGTCCAGCTTATAGTGTGTCACTGGTAAGCAGCATTATTGCTTTTTATTCACTCTGTGAATTTAGTCTGGCTCTGCTGTGATAGGTAAGAGCATGCGCCAGACCACCTGGGTCCCAGTCCTGGCTCTCCCTTTCATCTCTGTGAGGCCTGAGCAATTTCCTTTATTTCATTCCACATCAATTTTCTCATCTGCAAAAAGCTAACATTAGTACTTCATCATAAGGTTAATGTGGGGTTTAAATAAGATAAATTTCTTAGAATAATTTCTGGCCTACAGTAAATTGTTATCTAAAATCATTTCTGTTGTGATTATTGATGCGTTGTGTCTCATTTTGATCGTTATTTTGTGTATTTTTTTCACCATCCTCTTCCCTTTTTTACTATTTCTTTCAATGTCAATATTTCCTTTTCATTTCCACTGTTTTCAAATGATCTATACATTGTATTTCTATTATTTAGTGATTATACAATTATTGCTGCTTTATTGAGTTATGATTGATACAATTGAGTTATTGTATCAATTATTATTGAGTTATGATTGAATTACAATTTGATGGGTGTGACATATGAAATCATCAAATCAATCAATGGAATAACATTTCCATCACTCCTGTTTTGTTTTCTTAGATTCTATACTTGTCTATTTGTCATGCATCAATGGCATCTGTTATGAGGCCAAACTGTCAAAGCAGTGTATATCTCCCATGTGATCCAGAGCCCACCTGAACCACTTTATCCAACTCATACACAATGCCAACATTTCCCCTGCTCTCGATTAACCCAGGACCAGGTACCAGAGAAGTCGCCAGAGTCCACACTCCCCAAAGTCTACCAGTCCTGAGATATTTCCCCTGCCCTGCCTTGACTTTCCCATAGAAACCCCAATAAAGGGAACTCCCTGGTGGCGCAATGGGTTAAGCACAGCACTATGAAGCTATCCAGAGCCATTGCAGCACAAGTTCAACACCTGGCCAGGGAGATTCCCACATGGTGCAGCAGACCTCTCCTGCCTTGCCCTCTGCTCCTCTCACCAGTATACTTTGGTCGATCTGTCTATTCTGCTCCCCACTCTGTCTCTGGTGAATCCTCTCGCAGCCCCACACCTCTGGCCTGTACCCCACCTTGTATGCATAAATGAATAAATCTTTAAAAAAAGAAAGAAACCCAATAGTCTGGCTAAGGCTTCCCCTTCTCTTTCTGCCTCCTGACCAAATGTGGTGTTTCCATGGGCAGCCTGGCATGCCCCCCTTAATGGGCTAATATAATAAATTCTTCTTTCCATGGCATTGACTTGTCCAGGTTATCATTCAGCCACCTCCTTAAATTAAGACCCTAGGGCTACAAATTGATACAACTCCCAAAAGTCTTCGTATGCTCTTGAAAATTCCTCTTCTTATTCCTCCTCTTCCACCCCTAAGCAAGAACTGGTCTATTTTCTGTCCATATAGATCACTTCACTTTTTTTTTTAGAATTTTATTTAAATATACATTTTGTAGTCTTTTACCTGAGTTCTTCAATTCAGAAAATTGTTTTTAATTCCTTCCTGTTATTGTATATGTTGATAGTTTATTCTCCTTTTTTGTTGAGTCATATCCCTTTATATAAATATATAACAACTGTTGATTCTTTCATCTGTTGATGGATATTTGTGCTGTTTCCAGTTTGCAACTATTGTAAATAGAACTGCTATGGACATTCATGTACAAGTTTTCATGTGGACATATGCTTCATTTTTCTCAAGCAAATAACTAGGAGATAAATGACTGTGTTATAAGGCAGGTGAATATTTAACATTTAAAGAAACCAGCAATTTTCCAACCTGGCTGTTCCATTTTACATTCCCAATGTCAAGAGTGAGGATTCCAGGTATCCTGCAGTTGTCACCAGACTGGCAAGGTGAGTCTTTTCAATTTTATCAATTTTAGTAGTGATATCTTATGATAACTAGGTACTATTTTAGTTGTAACTTTTGAAATAAAAAGTATTTCTACAGCTAATCTTTAAAGAAAGGATTTTAAAATACATGGCTACTTATCATTACTTTTTGCTCCATATCGTCCCTTAGAGTTCATTCTTCTCCATGCTGAAATATATCTTTTAATAATCTTTTGAATGAAATTTTGAGTATCAAGTATCTTAATTTTGCTCTGTCTTGAGTGGTAATTTAGTTGGTGTTAAGCACGCTACAGGTATTGTCATCTGGTCTCTATTGTTCCTGATGAGAATTATCCTGTCAGTCAGTTGGCGTTGTTCTGTGGGTTATGAGTCTTTTCTCTTGTAGTTTTTAAGACTATGTCTTTATTGTTCACATTCTGCTGTTTTACTATGATGGATCTACACAAAGGTCTATTATTAACATGCTAAGAACATTTAACACTCTTTGATGTGAAAACATTTTTTGATTCCACAACATTCTCAGTTATTTCTCTTCAAATATTTCTTCTCTGCTTATACCTTCATTTTTTCTTCTGGAACTGTTATTATACATACCATGGAGGTACTTAATCTCCCTTCTGTTTTCCATAACTGCTTTTTAAAATATGTCTTTGTCTTTATGTACTGTACTTTGGGTGAATTCCTCAACATTTTTTAATTCTTTGATTATGTATTAGAGTTTATTTGAGAATAAAAATTGATATTCACTTTTTGAGTCCAACCAAGTCTAGTCCATACCTTTTACCTAGAAGCTATAATAAATATTTTCTAATAACATAGAGATAATTCCTTACATATTTGATCATTTTATTGCTTTGCAAGCAAATCAGCCTCTTTTTAGTGCAAAGATACACTGAAAAATCTTCCCCCTTCACCTGTACCAGATGAATCCCTCCTGCTGTTCTTCCAGCTGTAATCTGAAGTGTCATTTATTACTTCAGGATTCACGGGGCACACAAGGAAAGATGCTAGAATCCTTTAAACATATAAGGATGATGGGTCACTTGACACAACCAGTTTAACCAGTAAGCTTCCATAAAATGATTATAGCTGCTGGAGTCCAGTGATCAGAAAGGGCCACAGCTGATTTGTGTAAGAACATCTCAAGATGAGCCCGACTTTTCAGAGTCTCATATCTTCTCTGCAGAAAAATGGAACATGTATCAATTCTTTAATTGCTGCTTTGACTATTGGTGGGCAACAACTGTTCTCCTCTTTCACATTTGGATGTCCCTGTCAGGTTGGGAAAAATTTCTATTATGGGTCTACTTTTCTAGTCATCCCTACCTTGATCCTCCTGGTTGTCGGCTATGCTTTGAGAAGTCAAATGTGGACAATTACCACCGAATACTGTTGCAGCTGTGCGCCTCGGCACCGGAAAATTAGCTTCCTGGAACGCAAGCTGGCTTGCCTTAGGTTCTTCAGCATCACTGGGAGGGCACTCGTGGCTCCATTAACTTGGCTGGCGGTGACCTTGCTGACAGGTACCTACTATGAATGTGCAGCAAGTGAATTTGCATCTGTGGACCATTATCCAGTGTTTGACAACATCAGCGCCAGCAAACGAGAAGAGCTCCTTGCTAGTTTTCCATGTTACTCATCAGATTCGCCTGATATGATGCTGGTAAGAGATGAAATCACTCTTCTGCACAGATACCAGTCACAAGTAAGTTCTTGATTTTCTTCCTGGTATACCACCCCATATTAACTGGACTCACTGGCAACATCTCATATTCCTGCTGCTTCTCATGTTGTCTGATTATAGAATACAAACTAGATGCCATTCATCAAAGTGATTTCTGAGTGGCTGTATAAATATAGTTAGGATGTTGGTCTTTGGAGTCTGCAGACCTGCATTAGAGTCTTGTTTTATCATTTATTAACCTGAAAAACTTTGAGCAAATTACAAGACTTATTCATGATTCATTTTTGTTAAATGTTAAGTATTAATACCATCTACCACAAAGGGTTGGTGTGAGGAATAGAAGTGTTAAAGTGCATTTAAAGTGCACAATACTGGATCTAGAATCTATATTTAAAGCAATGAATTTTAGACATTGTTATTAACATTTTATTTATATTAAGTTCTGTCTTTTTGCACATACATTCTTAAATAGGCATTCTTATATATTAAATATCATCTAAAATGATAATGATTATGATTAAAAATAAACTCTAAGGACAGTTATACATTTAGTGTCCATAAACAGGTTTGTGTCAGGGAGTAGGTGAGGTGAGGGAAGGACTGAAACTACTATACTTATAAGTTATATTTTAAATTGTAAAAGTGGATATTTTGTCAGTAGAATGTCAATGGCCTTCATCAATATCTCCAAAGGATCTGGGGGGAAATGCATTTCAAACTATACAATGTAGTAAAAAATGTTATTTTAAAAACCATTTATTGCAAAGACATTCACTTTTTTTGACTCAGAATTTTTCAGTTCTTAAAATTTAGAAGTGCTAATGCTGTTTACTATCAACACATAAGTATTGAAAATTAGAAATCCCTTTAAGGTAGGTTTTGTCAAAACCTTATTCTACTAGCACTAAAGTATAAGCGTAAGAGTTAAGATATGTGAAAAGTAAAAAAAAATCAATGGGGCAATTTTAACTTTAAAAACTGTTCTTGTTTAAGAAATACTAAATGTAATAAACTGTAATAAACAATGGTAAAATTTCTTAAAGTCAAAATAAAATGTTTTATTTAATGCTTCCACAGACTTATGTGAAAATACAGTTTTACAGTTCAACATGTTATTAGAGGATTTTTGGCTTAGTGATAACAAACTAATATTTACTGATACGCTGTTGTATATAAATAATTTCATATCTTAATTCTAATTCTCATAATCTTGAGAGACAGGTATAACCAACCCCATTTTAATGAAAATTGAAGTTCCGAGAGTTCTTGTTAATTTCATAAGTTCATAGAGCTAAAAAATGACAAAATAGCCAAAGATCGTGTTGTTTCTATGTCAGCAGGATGTTTTTGCAACTTTGAACTTCAATTTATTTGAGGAATACACATTCCATACAGTTGGCTTATTAGGGTTGACATAAGATCATATTAGCTCAGAGTCCTTTTCCATCACTATTTCCTAAAACATCTTCCTGACATTACTTCCAACCCATTTCAATCTCTCTTCTACACCCAAGCCAAAGTATCTTTCTAAATGCAAATTAGATAATGACACTCCCACCCCATACAAAATCCTTTAATGATTTTCTGGTTCCCTATTCACAAAGTCAAATTTTAGGCAGGCCATAAAAATTCTTTCAATATCTGGCCCACGGTCACCATTTTCATATGGCTTCTATGACCCTGTGAATCCAAACTTTCTGAGGTTCTCCAGCTCTTCACACTCTTATTTTTCTGTCTATTTCCCTTCTTAAAATTCTCTTTAACTTCTTGGATTTGGTGAAATCCTCTTTAATAGTTTAAGACTGAGCATTATCTTTTCTGGGAAACATTCCTGATACTCCTTTCCCTTATATAAGCAATGTCTCTTCCATTGTGCTTCTATGAGCCCAGTGCTTACTCTTATCAAAAACTTTTTACCATTATTTCTTGGCTTGCTGGTTTGTCTTTCTCTGTAGGCTTAAATACTCTAGAAAGAATGAATGTGTCTTGAATTATTCATATCGGAGTTCCCCATAACAATGTACAATGTACTAAAAGTGGTTAGAGGTCAACCTGGGGCTGAAGAAATGATAGCTGATGAAGTAATGGGCATCTGAGATGGCCTTCCCTTCCATATGCTGGCTTCCATTAACTTAAATTCTGATGAGTCACTTGGTATGTTCTAGCCCTCAGGAAGTGCAACTGTCCTGTATCACACACATTGGTAACTCCAGGCTTGTTGGTGAATCAGAAGCTGTAGGAAAAAAAACTCACCTCCCAGTATGTGTCTGCATATTTCTGGCTTCCCTAAATGTGCAGAACTGTCTCTCTCAACTTATATAACAAATGTTAATTATTGAAAAAAGAATAATTTTAGAAAGGACTCTAAAAGTAGAAAATAGCTATTTATGTCAGTCTTTAAAAGTAGGAACTAAAATGTTGGAAATGAAATCTAGTTCACTTTCCATTCAAAGTATATTTCAAAAATGAATCATAAGGGGCCTTCCTGGTGGTGCAAGGGGTTAAGTCTCAGCATTATTAACCCATCAGCAGCCACAGCAGCACGAGTATGATACCTGGCCAGGGAGCTTCCCACATGGCACAGGAGACCTGTCCTTTCTTGCCCGCTGCTACCCTGTGCAGTGTCTTTCAGTCAATCTGCCTGTTCTACTCTCTGCTCTGTCACTGATGAATCCTCTCCCCAATCCCACCTCTGGCTACACCCCAGCTTTTATATGCATAAATAAATCTTTTGAAAAAATGAATCATAAAACCTATCAGCAGATAACTATTCAAAAGGGTAGGGAGAGGAAGAGGAATATAATAAGGTGCTATTCATTTAGGGACATAAATTTTATGCACTGACTTTCTTCTTTGGTGACAAAAAATAGTGGTTGGCATATCATTGACACTTTAAAACGCTGCCATTATTATCCATATTCATTTTCATCACTTATATTACAATAAAGTATTCATTAGGCACTGAGAGAATGTATGGTCAGTACTTGATAGTCGAAAAGTAAGTTTGAACTAAAAGCAAAGGTGGAAGTTTATGTAACTTATGCGAGGGAAATTAAGTGGTAGGTTATAGTATCTGCCATTTCAAGGGCAGGGCTTAGAACCTACGCTAAGAGATCAAAATCTTTTGTAATCTCAAAATCTGGTTAGACCTATACCCTCCATCACATCTACATCCACACCCCACAATCAGCATCTTGTCAATATGTTAAAAACAAGAAAAGCAAATTTCTTACTTACATCTTAGTCCTTGCTGTGCAGGGACTTCTATCACTGATTTTCTGAATATTTGATGTGGTGGTGTTTTCTGTTTTTCTTTTTAATAATAATGTGAAGATGCTGGGCTGGATTTTGATCACCTTGGCAACCACCGCTGTCCTTGTCTCCTGCTGCTTGGCAAGGTGCGGCTCCCCCTTCACTGCTCTGCAATATCACTACTGGAGCAACCACCTGCACAACGAGAGGGAGCTCTTTGAACAGGCTGCAGAGCAGCACTCACGAATCCTCATCATGCAGCGCATCAAGAAACTATTTGGCTTTATTCCTGGAAATGAAGATGTCAAAAACATCCGTATTCCTTCGTGTCAGGATTGGAAGGACATTTCATCACCCAGTCTTTTATGCATGGGAGATGATTTTCGAGGTCACTATAGCTCCCTTGGAGACAGGGTAGATGAGGAGAATGAGGAAAACAAATCAGGAGGTATTGAATTAAAACCTTGATTATAGCACCTTTCCTAATTTAGGTTGCTTAACTGCCACTTTATTTTTATGATGATGGAATTTCAGTGCAATCTCATCTTTTTCTCTCTCTTCTAATATTTGATTCATAAGTCCATCCAAAATGCTATTTCCAAAATCAGTTTATCTGCTAATTATGCCAATTTCTCTTTCTATGAAATTTCTTTGATGATCTGGTGATGTCTTATTGTCATGTTGGTCTATTTTAAACATTATCCAATTTGAAGTCACATCAAAATATGAATCTTTGGTCTGTTCCTTAGCTGTGTAAAAATTAATATTATTGAGTACCATTTTGTTATCTGCACATAATAACTACCTCATAGAGACATTGAGGATTAAATATGATAATATAAACAGTGCCTTTCATAAAATTAGTGTCAATAAAAATCACTCTCTCCCTTCCTCTTTGCATCCTGTCTTCTCCCACTATTGTCTCTGTCTCCCATTTCTGGATTTCTTTACTTCTACCTCTGATACAACATTCAGAAACTTCATGGCTTCCTCCTCTTTTTTTACAGCTTATATACATGCTCTTTTGGAAACCAGGACCAAAAATACTTACAAAACTGGTAACATGTAAAGAGAAACCCACACACGAGGGTCTTACATCATCCTCTCATACCCAGGGGAAGGTGATTCACTACTGTATCACTGGCATCATAAATGTTGTCTGAAGCACCTCCATGCCAGCATCATTTTTATAGTTACAACATGAAAGTTTATTCTGAAAAGCGTCTCCTCTTTACTCTACCACAGTAACACAGTTTGGGCCTTTTTATTATCAAATTGCACCCTTGCATTCAAAATCCATTTGGAGAAGACTGCAACCTACATTTACGTATCAATTATGCAGAACACCTAAAGGAAATGACGAGCTTGATTTTTCTCTACATGACTTTGCACTTCTAATATTTGGCAGTTTTCTAAATTATTTCTGATATACGTAGTGTCTTGTGCCTGATTTTCAGCATATATTCACTTAAGCAACTGAGTCACTGGCCAAAGTAAGCAAGATGAGGACTTTTATTGATTTATTTTTAACCAAAACAATGCCTCCTTACTGGGTATTAGACTGACCACTAATGTTTAAACTGACTCTAGATTTGCTTTCAAGGAGCCCTGGGAACTGGACTATATAAAATGCAATGAATAATCAATTATTTGGTAATCTATTTGTACACAATTATGGGAGAAAGAGACTATTTTGTGTGAAGTTATAGGTTCCTCAAAATTAATAGGGACAAATAGAAAATGAATTTTAAGAACACCCATTTTTGACCACTAAGAGGCACATAGTACGGTGCTTTGCTAGCACAGAACTGTCACCCTCACATCATACCTTACTAAGTCAGTTAGTCTCTCTGGCACTCAATTATTTCGGTGTAAACTAGAGATAGTGACTACGTTACCTGCTAGAAGGCAAGAAACTGAACAAAATAAATTCTTGAGATCCTTTTTAATAAGAGTTTTATGTGCATGGTTATATGTATATATAGGTTAATATGTTACTAGATAATTTTCTTGGATGATAGTTAGCCCAGGCTGGTTCTATGAATAGGAAAGTATCATTGAATTCAAGTCTGAGCTTTCTCTAAAGATATTTGCTGGCATCTACTTTTAAAAGAATGTTAATATACTGATCTTTTTCTAGTGAACAAAGAAAACTATTCTACTTTGTCTCCTAAGTCAGTACTGACATTACAAGAGTAATCTTTAAAAAAATAAAAATTGTGGAAAGGAACTAAAGTCCTAGTTTGTCTCTGACATAAATGAGCTGTACATATTAGTTTTCCGGGAATATGCCATAGTAATTATACTTCAATAAGATTTTCAGTAAATAATAAGATCAAAGAAAATATGAATGACACACAGAGTCTATATTTTGAACTACTTACTTCTGATCTTCCACCAGAGCTTTCTAGTACAGGATCGTAAGTATTTTTTAGTTCCTTTACTAGCTCTAAAGCGCTTTATAGTATTTATATGATCATAAAAGGGTAGTACCATCTTTGAGATTGCATAGTGTATTATCCATTTCAAATGAAATAAATTCCCAGTCTTTTTTGGTTTTGGTCAAGAATATTCTTTAAGTTCCACAGTTAGACAAGACTTTTTCACTAAGAACATTGTACTTCCTCACCTTTATGCTTAATGGATTTATGTAATTTATGAGACGTATAATTATAATCAATTATGTGCTAATACTACCTTATAATTTGCTGCCAAATGCTTTTGGCTACTACATCACATGCTGTGGCTGGGTATTAACATACACTTGCTCATTTCCTAACTTCAACTTGGTCAATCCCCCCCATTTTCCACGATAATCTAAGTTGCCTTCTTTCTGGGAGATACTTATAACCCCTATGTTTTGATGTGTTTTACTTAGCTTGCCTTATCTTTTCCAAAGCTAAAGTGTGGAGCCACAGTTGCCCTCATCATCTTTCCCCTTTTCATCTTGATCTCTAATTCCATTAAAAAAAAAAAAAAAAGAATGCATCTTTGAAAGATGAAATAAAGTTATTTTCAAATTCTTTAATATTTTTTTGCATTTTCTGTGTAGCACAAAGAGAAATCATATTAACTTTAAAAATTTGAAATATAGTAGCTAAGGGCCTTCCAAATATAAGGGTAGGTAGCTATTTGCTACATCAAAATAAAAAGTTTAGAGATACAATTTTATCTTATAAATGAGTCTACTGAAATTTGGCATTGGTCACTATAGAGTAGGTAATGGCAGGCTGTTCTCAGAGTAGACAGCAACACAACTGACCCCTAGAGCTGTTGGACACAACCTGTGTGACCTGTAGACTAAAGGGCAGTGGGTGATATTTCCAGAGAGGTATGTTACATTCTCCACCCAAATTATTTTTTTCTGTACTAACCACCAGCTACAATGAAACCTTCTTTAATCTCTTATGTCCAAACTTCAGATCCCTTATTGTTTCCTCTGCTGCCCCCCAGTGGTCCCCACAGGACCCACCTGTCCTCATGGTCATAGCAACAGTAAAAATAATTCTAGTGCTTACCATAAACAAGTCTCTTGAAAAAAATTATTCCATTTATGCTTTACAACAAACTGGTAAACAGTAACATAAAATAACCTGCTGAAATGATATTAAAAATAGAGAATGGGAAGGAATTTTTGTAAGTCCAATGAAATGAAATGATTTCTCATTGATTTAATTATTTTACTAGATAACAGGTGAATTATAGGCCATAAGCAGAATCCAGTCCCTTCCACTTATGGGATCAGTCCACTTATGGGTTGGACAGCAGTCTAACCTAACCCAAATAAAATAAGAGCTTCTATTTCATTGATGACTGAGACAAAGAGAAGTGAAGCCATTTGCCAAAGCTCACATACCTCTAAGCAATGGAGTTAGAATCCAGGCCAGGCTGACTTCTGACTCTGTGCACAGCAATGGGGAGGCAGTTTATCAACCTCCCAGGGCCTTTTAGGTATTAGTAGGATTCTCTTCTTACTCTTACTGATAAACCACTAAAACATCCTGAGTTCTAATAATAAGGTGTCATGTCGCAGCCAAGTTGTTCTCTTTCCACTGTCACTATACCTGCGTATATAAGGCATTGGCCCTCATATTCAAGGCATTATACTTGTTAGCAAAGTGATCTGTCCGCTCTCACTAGGGTATAACTTCAGACCTGAACTATCCGTAGGTCAGCTGTAAGATCATCCAAGAATCTCTGTATTATGCAGACCACTGTAATTTGTTGATTTGTTCTCAGTAGGCCAGAATTATATGTCAAAAGGAGTGTCAAAAGGAGGAAAACATGGTTTCTCATCATTTATATGATCTTACACAAATTAATCTCTCTGGGACTTTAATTTTCCCTTATAAGAGTTAGGAGAGGAAAATAACATCGTAGGAGTAGATGATGAAACTATTTTGAGTCACAGACCCTTTTGAAGAGCCATTCTGGGGAAAGATATTTTGAGGAAATTTCCAGGAAACTGCAGAAACAGACACAGGCTCACGCACCTCAGAGTTTAATGCTGTGGCAGGTTAAAGGGTGGCTCCCAAAAGATGTTCATGTTTAATCTCTGGAATCTGTGATGCTTTTACTTCATATGGCAAAGAAACATTGCTGATATAGTCAAGCTAAGGATCTTGAGATGAAGAAATTATCCTGGTGGGTCTGATGTAATCTCAAGGGTCCTTCTAGAGGGTCTCAGGAGCAATCAGAAACAGAAGGCAAAGTGGCAGCAGAAGAGGAATATCAAGGAGTGTCAGAGTGGTGCCTGGAAAATTCACCACAGAGAATTCTGAAGATGGCAAAGATCACCTTTAGAAGCTGAAAGCGGCAAGGACACGAATTACCCTGTAGAGCCTCCAGAAGGAACAGTCCTGATGCCGACATCACTTTAGCCCATTCTGACCTGTATCTGATCTGTGCAGAATAAGAAACACATATTATTCTCATAGTTGCAGAACTATAGTACATTTGTGTTGCTTTAAGCCACTAAATTTGTGGTCATTTTTGGGAAACTAATATACATACTTATAAATTTCAGGAATTTATGAACACACACGTGTGTTATAAATGATACCTTCTGGATTAAGACTTTATGTTCTAATACAAATATCCCATGATTCTATATATACACTGCTCTAGGTAAAGTTGTGGCTCCTAGAAAATAAATCTAGATTACATTATTTTATAAATACATAAAATACATTTTGTGTTAACATTCTAAGGTGTTTCAAAGTACAGAAAACTGCTGAATACACATTTTATATACATTTATAGATATTCCAGTCTAAACTACAAGTAAAAACCATTTACATATATTTTATATTTTTCTTCTGTAGTTGACAGTTAATGACATTACTGGAACTATATATGATGAACTGTTTCATAATGTGGACATATTAATATTTCAACATTTCAAATGTAGGCAAATAAACGCGGGAGGAGGGAACCTAATCTGAATCTATGTGGTGCTTTAATGATTATACAAATTTCATAAATTAAGAGTAACCCACTCGTTATTGACGTTTGTGCCTGCCATTCTTTGGCTTTGAGATAACTTGAATTTGAAAAAGCTGCCAATATAAGAAGCTTTTTAATCATCTTCAATAATAAATTAATTGATCCTATGAGGTTCTATGAGAAAGGACTACATTTTGTGGGAAAAGGTAAAACCCAAAGCAAAACCACCTGAGTGGTTACTGGCAGAGCTGGAATAATTGAATTTAGTATGCAACTGCCCGCCATCACGGCGCCTGAAACTTTGCACTCCTCGCAAATTTTCTGGGACAAGCCCCCGAGCCGAAGTCGAAGCTGACTCGGAGGGCAGGCTTCTTCCCTCCCTCTCCAACCCTTCCCTCTCCGAGCAAGGGGGCCCGGGGGAATTCCCACCACCAGTAGCATCTCAGGTCTACGGCACGGAAGCCGCTCGTTGGTGCAGGTCTTTAACTCGGTGCGCCAAACCACTGGCACCCAGTAGGCACCAGGGCAAATCGAGCGACTCCCATCTGGCAGTCCGCTCGGCTGGAGCGACTACCACGTCGTCAGAGGTGACACCGAACCCTTCAGATCGCCGACCTCTCTGGTCCCTGATCGCGGGGTTACGCAGTGCTTTCCCACCTCGGTCAATGCAGTCTCGCGGGCTAACGGGACCTATACCCTGACTCCGCAGAGACGCGCCTGGTGGTCTTTCCAGGTGGCAAAGCCTGGGAGGCAGGTAACAGCTAATATTGAAAAAGATCTCGTTCTAGGAATGCTGTGATTATGGGCTGAAGAAATAAAGAAAAGATATGGCTGGAAGATGTGTGCTAAATTTAACAAACTTGAAAACAAATGATCATTCACATTTTCCTGCATACCGTCGGTAAGATTTGCATTTTTGGATATCACATTCTTCGAGGAAATCATCGAGAACAGCATGAAGGGTTAGTGAAACTTAATGAGTTAATGATGTGACCACCATTACATAATGGCATTAAGATACTGCAAAGGCAAGAACTATATTGTTTCGGCAGAAATTACAAGTAGCCAAGGCATTAAGAGCAGTACAGCGTTCCTATTTTTATAATTTTTTAATTACATGCAAGATATAAAATTAGCAACAATGCATTTGACAATGAAAAACAGTAAGAGAAGGTGTATGAACACTATGGAAAATCTTTATGACACTGATTAAACAATAAACAAATGTTTACCACCATAAAAACACCATAAAAAATTTACTCAGGATCCTGTATACAGTTATGGTATCCATGATTCAACCCTTCACTATGTTTTCTTACTGGAAGACAAAAGACAAATTGGACTTAAATTTTAATTTTCCATTTTAATTCTCAAGTTCATTTTCCTTTATATATTTCAACTATTTTATATTGCATTTCACTAACCTTATTTTTTTCTATCCCTCTTTTGCTGCTTTATTTTTTTCTCCTCCTTCCCTACCCAGTCCCTTTCAAATTCAAAACAGGTATGTATGGGGAGGGAGAGGCAAGTGGAGAGGAGAGAGGAAGAGGAGAAAAAAATTTAAAAAGATAGAAATGATCAAAATGGCAGTGATAGGGTGGGAGAAAAGGAACGCGTACATATTCTATTTCTTGTCTGTCCATCTTGTATGTCATTCTGACAGGCAAGGTAATGTTGGAAGTGTAGCCCACCTAAAACTCTTATCATCTGTGCTTTGTTGTTACTCAGAATTGAGGCTCCCATACCGTTACATGGTTAAAAAATGTCAGCATCACAGGGTAACACCTTCATCCACAGACATCACTCTTTTGACCATGACACCTTGGGTTGGAGCTGTTACCTGCGAACTGATGTCTGGTTCCAATATAAGCACAATCTTGAGGAATCACAGACTCTAAAATTTGGAAAATATCTCAAAGATCATTTTGCCAAACTCCTTCATTTTATAGATGGAAAATCTGGGACTGAAAGAGAATGTGTCTTCTCTGAATACATATGGTAAGCCAACTGTGAAGAAGAGTTATAAACTAGTCCTGTAAGTCCCTGGTACAGTGTGTTTAGAACTATACCATTTTACCACTCAATTGGATTCATTCACTCATTCATTCAGAGAACATTTATTTTCTGAGTGCCTACTCTGTGTAGGGCACTCTCCCTATGTGCTAAAATACAACAGTAATAAATCTAGATACCTGCCTTCATGGAACTTATTTCCCTATGTGCTAAAATACAACAGTAATAAATCTAGATACCTGCCTTCATAGAACTTATATTCTAGTAGAAATATAATTCTAGTGCAACTTTAAAGTACCATGGGAAAAATGCATGAGGGTAAAGGAAATAGTGCTAGAAGAAAGTGGTAGCAGGTAGTAGGGTGGTCTGGGCAACCAATTGAGAAAGTTACATTGAGAAAACTTGAAGGAGGTGACAGAGTGAATCATGTGGGCTTGGGAAGAACATTCCAGGCAGAGGGAACAGCAATTGCAAAGACCTCAGGAGGAGAACCTGCCTTGCACATTTGAGGAACGGCAAGGAAGTACATGTGGCTGGAGCAGAAAATAGGTGAAGAGTAATAGGAGATAAGTTCAGGGAAGTAGCAAGAGCTACAGGTAAGAGTCAGGGAGCCAGGTTCTATAGGGTCTATACTGTAAACACAGGAACCTTTAATCTGGGTTGGAAGGGACAGTTATGAGCAAAGGAATGACAAGACCTGATAATTCACATTCACATGATCACTCTGGCTGTTGCTGAGTCAGCATACAATGTAAGAGATAAGGATTGATGCCAAGGAGGTCAGTTAGAAGTGAAACTGAGAGGCACTGGCTTTCAAAGAACTCTTTCATAGTATTCAGAATTAGAATTACATAGGGTTATTTGCATTTGTGACTGGTGATGAGTGTTGGAGAAACCTGACAAAATGAAACATTAGCCAGGAGAACTGTTTACGAGTTAAGATTAACCTTTAAATAGAGAATTATCAATTCTGTTACCTCATAAGATAGTAACATTGCTCATAAAACTCATTGGCACAGAAAAGTAAAAATAAACACCAAAGTGATTTTTGAAAACTGATAAAATTAGGAAATAGCAACTGTGAATTTTCACTATCTGCAGAAGAAATTTAGTTGAATAAAACAAGTAACCTGACTCTTGCAGACATTTTTCTTTAGCAATAAAGATGGAGAACAGTAACAGAACAGAAGTACTAAGATTATATATATACATAGATTACTAACAACACTGATTTTGTATGTTAGAATTTGCAATGTGCTTTCATATATATTAATTCATGTTATCTGACTTATCTTGTAAGTGTATTTACCTTGTAAATGAGTCAGGTTGGGCTTTTCATTTCTGGCTCCAGATGGTTATTGTCATATCATTTGCCCCCCTGCAGAGCTTGAACCACTTCTGTCCTATAACATCTTTAATTGTAAGTTAAATATGAAACAATTTGTCTCATAAAGAATCTTCACTTTCAGGAAGTAAAGTGAATCTGTAAAATGTCAAAATGAAATTAGAGATCACCATGCCCATTTAAGTGTGACAAAGATTTGGGGGTATGTTCTCCTGATGATATTATCACTGTAACTCTCTTAGGACGTTACCATAACTACTTACAAAGACAAAACCAAAAACCAAAAACAAAAACAAAAACAAAAAAAACCTACCAAACTATTGAGCATTCTGAAATATGAAGGTTTACAGTAAATATATAATAGATTTAATAAGGATGTTTAAACAAAAATTCTATTGATATGTAAAAAAGTTAAATAGGGAGCCATTTCATGCTTAAAATTGTAACCATTATTTACCTTCCTTTTCTAATATAAATCTTAAATTGGTTATTTTACTGCACCTCACATATTTTAATAGGTTTTTATTTTCAGTTAGGAAATTTTTCTAAAACTTTTACTTTTCTTCCATTTCTGGTTTATTCAAAAGTGTTACCAACTTCCCTGCCAAGCTCATTTCTTCCTCACTCATTTTGGTCAACAGAACATCTTTCTAATTTCTCTAGTCAAAAATCCTTGACTCCTCCTTCTTTAACCCACATCAAATCCTTCCAGTTCTACCTTCAAAATATATCCAGAATGTATTCACTTTCTAACCACTTTTACCCTTACAGCTCTGGTCCATGTCATTATTGTCCTTTGCTTAGATTACCCAGTTTACCTTCAACCTTTTACTTTGTCCCCCAACACTACCCTCACCATGCTTGTTTTAATGTAGTCCTCAGCTATAGTAAGGAATACTTCCGGTGAAAAGTTCAAGATGCCTCCTGGCCCATGAGGAAAACATCTCAGCTTTCATCATTAGGGAGTGTCCAACTCTGTACTGAATTCTGTTTGTATCAAAACCACCAGTGTTACATTCATGAACTACAGCATACATTATTGCAAATATTTATTCTGGGCTTGCAGAATGCAGCCCAGGGGACACAACCTCAAGAAGTACCTGAGCTGAATGCCCTAAATTCGGACAGACGTTTGCTTATATAGGTCACTAGACAGAGCAGGTCCACTTTTAAGTAAATGTTTTCGGTCAGTGCAATTGTGTTTGGCGTAAAGTTTGTCAAGCAGTGATTGATGGTTTTCAAGTTGGTGTGTGGCTTGCTTGCTGTGGTTTCATTTTCTTCCTGGCTGTGAATACATCTAATCATGCCCCAAGGTGCCTGGACTCCTGACCATCTCAACAGCCTCCCAGCTCTGGTTGTTACCCAGTCTCTTGTTAGCTCCATGTTTGTTTTTCTTATTTTATCTATCAGGAGCTTCTTATTTAAAAACTTTCCTCCACTACTAAGTGTAGTGAAATCAGCTTTAAGAAAACAAAATACTAAGAAAGAAGTGTTTTAACATATCAGAGTATTTTATTTTCCACTTTTTCAATCTTACCATAACCATGTTACTTTATTGCAAACAAACAGCTCTCGAACCTCATAAAGGTACCAGGCTTATTCAGTCAATTTTCTTACTTTCGCCATTGTTGTTAGGACTTTACGACTATTGTCATGAAATTGGAGATAACCACATATATATTTTAAGTATGAGTTTCTTATCTTTACTCTCCTAAATCAAAGATCCTGGTCATTTTTCAGAGTACTGATTTACACTGCTTATCAAAACTGCTACTGAGTCTCCACCCTCTTTATCAATTCGCAGAAATTCGCCATCACGGATATCTTTAACTCTATGTCCAGTAGCGTTCATTTACAAATTCCAAAGTGAAACCTAAAGCTCCGAACCTAGAACTCAGGTCGCCAAACTTCCAGTCGCTTTGGCCCCCGGATTCACTCCCACCGGCTATTAAACAACTGGGACGACCCTACGGACCCACCCAAAGCACGAGCAGAACTTCCGCACCTCTGCCCACTGGACTGCATACTGGCCTAGGTCTCTCATTCAACTCCCGTAGGATACCCAGGGTGCTCGGAGTGTACCAACAGCGTAGAAATCACTTGTATTCCACCACTAGCCTACTTAGCGAGCAGCATCTACCCACGCCGCTGAGGCCTGAGGGGCGCACTTAGAAACCGGAAGTGACGAACTCGCCTACGGTAAGCAGTTTCCTAAGACACTGTCCAGCCCAAACTGGAGAGGCCGGCCCTCAGTCCAGAAACATCGAGCGCGGATGCAGCGCTCAGGGGCTTCTCAGACTCAGGCCCTGCAAAACTCAGGAACCGGCCCTAGGTGTCCGTGGCGAATGCCAGAGCGGGAGCTTTCACCAGACCAGCAAATCTGGAGCGGTTACAGGGCAGGCGGCTAATCAGTGACCCTTTAATCAGACCAAACCAATAGAGCGCAGAACTAGGGAGCAGCCAGAGGCCGGCGCGGGCCTGTTGCTTAGCAGGCCGGGTCTGGCTTTGGACCCGGGGCCTCCCAGCCGGGGACTCTGCGCTTGCGCCCGCCCGGCCGCCCGCAGCTCTACCGGCGCGGCCGCGGTCCCGCTGCAGCGCGCTGTCTGCGTGTCTGGGCGATCCATGGGCTGCAACAAGGGCCACGATGACAGATTACGGCGAGGAGCAGCGCAACGAGCTGGAGGCTCTGGAGTCCATCTACCCCGACTCCTTCACAGGTGACTTACAAGGCAGTGTGACCGAGTGTCCGGGGCCGCACGGGTGGAGCCTCCACGGCCCTCGGCCTCCGGCTCGGGGATGGAACAGGGTACCTTGAGGCCGCGTGGTCACCTGGTCCATCACTCTCTTCTCGAGTTCCTTTCCTGAAATGTTCAGGCACTTACCAGTAACTCCTCGACTATTTCCCTTTTTGCGGTTCTCTGAAATTAAACGTCTGGGTGAAGTCTCTGCATGTCAGGCCTGGAATTGAGTCAGGGGCACTTAGGTTTCTGTGTAACTTCCAGCAACTCGACGTTTAGCGAAATACACGAAAAACAGATTCTCCAGGTGGGGAGTACTGCTTGTAGAGCCACAAAGGTGTCAGCTTTGACTTCAATTGAGTAAAAGCTGTTTTTCTTTTAGATGGTGTTTTAAATTTCATGGGATTCAGACTGCTGTCTTAAATTTACTTCAAATCATTTTGAGTGTAGCATTGTCCCTGAAATTTGTCGCTTTTCTTTTCTTGTTGATATTGTGCAGAATGCGTAATGGGTGATATGGCCCAAATTTCAGTTCTGTTGTAGAATCACAGTTTGTTAAACTGGAAGGATTATTAGCCATCATGTAGCCTGGACTCCCTTGCACATGCAAGGTAATGGAGGCCCAGAAATGGTAAATGGATATCTCAGGATTAGCCAACCCTCAGCGGAAGCATTGGTACTGAGTTAGGTCTGGAACCCTTTCCTATTCGTTTACCTTCTGGACATGTGGGACTTGGGATCTAGCTCCAGGTGGTGTGAGGGGGAACAGAAGATTGCTCCATAGGTTTGCCTACAGTATATAAATGGCATTGACAAGTTCATTAGGTATAAAAGGAAAATAATTCTGCATTAAGTCTTGGCTCAGATGATTCTGAAAATGCTGCAAATAACCATAGCAGTGTGGCTTCTCTCATATTGACTTTCCATTTTGGAGAAGCGATCAAATAAAGCCAATACAAGGAATAGAACCTACGTTTGTGGTATTTACATGCTCCATCCTTTCCTTCCGGTGTTGTCCATCACTGATTGTTAGAATTCAGAGACTAAGATACATTTTTTTCAGTAAGTAAATTCCAGCTCCTTTCCCTTTCATTGTTTAGCTTAGTTTTCTTAGCTCCACTTTTTGACCACTACTTGCAATGGTAGCAAATTGTGTTCTGCTTTGCCAACAGGCAGATGTCTCTCAGCTACCCCTGTATAGCTCCAGTCCTGTTCATGTTCTCTCTCACCAGCAGTACAGCTGTGCTGTGAGGATGTTAAGGGGATGAGTGAAGAGGGGTTTTAAAGTGTCATTAACTGGGTGAGTGTGTATGGAGTCTAGCTCCCTTCTCTATCCTTGCTTGTGTATCAATGTCTAAATAAAAATAGAACATAGGGTCAGTTGTTGGATATACTCAGTTGTGATGTTTGGTCATTTCCAGTACTTTGGAAATGTAATTCGGCATGAATGCTGTGTTGGCAGAGCCAAGAAAGCATAAAATGTGCTATTCATTTCATTTCTTTGGACATAAAGGTATTTCTCATTGAATACTATGCATATAAACACTTATAAAAGTGTTAGAGTTTTAACTCTAAAATAATCTTTGGTTCTTTCAAATGTACTAGGCTTTGATAGAAAGCCTAGGCTTTGATACAAGTTAGTATGTGATATTCTTGTCAGATGCAAAGGCGCTTGTGGATTCTGAGCCAGGATAATAAAAAGCCATTTATAAATCTTTGCTGCATTCAAGTATTTGGTAATATCAGCTGAGCCTGCCTGTCTAATCCTCTCAGCATTCCTACAAGCTTTGCAGTAAATAAACTAAAACATCTTGATTAATAGTTCTTGAGGAACTTTGCTTTACACTTGATCAGGATCTTTATGAAACCTCTCAGGATTTTGGAGTAAGGATTCGGAGTAATCCTCAATATTTTGGAAATCTTGAGGATTTGTAGGGCTTAATTGTTTTATAGCCTTCTTTTGTGTTAATGATTTCAAACTTTCATATTTTCATAAGTTTCTTAAGGGAATTTCTGGGAAACTGTCAAGAATTTATTTGCTCCTATCTCATTAGCTGGAACTTAGTCCTTTGCTTAGACTACTGTGATGGGAGTCTGAAAAATATGGTCTTTATTCTGTGGGTCATGTGCTTAATTAAAAATGGCATAACTGGAAGAGGGAATGAATGTATGGAAGAAGAGTGAATATTGGGGGGCTACTAGTTGTTTTCTCCAATATCTTCTTTTTTGGTTGTTATTGTACCTGACTCATAACTTTTTCTCTGTATCAGCAGCTTGGGTATTGTATGTATTTCCTTGGACAAATTAGGTAATTTCTCCACACTTCAGTTTCCTTATCTTTTTAAGGAGCAGTAATGTAAGTGTACGTATTTTATAACTGGTAAACACAAGATACCCTTTACTGGAAATTTGCTTTAATATAAGTTGCTGATTTTTCTAATAGGACTTCATAATTCCTTATCTTTATCAACTAACAGTTTTGATTGCCGTTTCCTTCATATGCAAAGCTACATCTCGGAAATGCATTTAAAAAAATTTATATTCTGAATTTTCTTTCTCTCTATAAACTTTGTAGCCCTACAGTTCTTTCAGTCCCATCTTTTGAACATGCCTCTTTGTACAATTTTTCATGGATTGATAATTCATGAACTTCTTTCTTGTCCATCTTACCTCCCAGTTCTGCCTCTCAGCATCAGACAGTTCTTTGATCTTCTTGTTAGAATCCACATGTCCTTCTGATTTTCTCATTTAAAAGATATTTGCCATGTGCATTATTACAAGCTCAATCTATTGGAAAAGTAATTTACAAAACATTCTGATAATTCTTATAGAGATAGCTATAGGGTACAGTTGGGGCATAGGCAGGGGGAGGGTTTGAGTTGTTTTGGAGAATGAGGGGAGGTAAGTTACCAGGTGATTGAGAGTGAGGAAGGACACAGGGTATGCAGAAGCATGACTCTGTGAGAGCAAAATTTATTCAAAGGACAAGTGACTTGGGATTGCTGGAACATAAGGGGAGAAGTAAGTCATGGAAAATGAAACCTGAAAAGTTAGCAGTGCCCAGATCACAAAGGGCCTTGCTAGGGATTCGAATATGATCCTACAGGCCAAGGGATCATTGTCTACCTATATCTACCCGCCTCACTCCCTCCCACCCCCATCACACACAAATACATACACACAGCCGTGACAAACTCAGATCTCCATAGCTGGGGTGGCCTCACAAATAAACTGGTCTTCAGATTATGGATACTATCTAGTGTATTGGCTATGATTCCCCCCCATGCTCACTGCTGATCCCAGCACACTGTGTACAGCATGCTGCACCTATAGGTCGATGATGTGAAAATCTGCTAGAAAACTCTCAGTGATGAGACAGTGGGGTAGCATGGGGTGGGGAGGATCATCCTTCACCTCTTCTGGAAACTTTTTTTTTTTTTTTTTTACCATCCCTGACTGCTTCTTTTTCTTTAACCTAGGTACTTTTTTCTCTTACTACTCCCTCCCCCTCACCCCCCCCAAATTTAGGGTTCCTTTGAGACCTAGTGTTGGACCTGTTTTCTTTCTCTGCTTTCTCTCTGATTGTGTGTCATTTAATGGCTCTCTTTGAATGACCCCAAATTAAATTTAATTCTCTAGCTCCATTCACCCATTTCAAATTGCCTACTTAAGTGATAGTACCCTGTGTCCTTCAAATGTATTATAGCTGATGTTTTGGGATGTGTTTCTTGTTTCTGTTAGTTGTACCGTCTTCCTCTGTGTGCAAATTCAAAATACCATCCGTCACAATCTTAGATTTTCCCTCTTTTGTTATTTTTGTGGCTGCTGCAAGCCAAGTTCAGAACCTCATTAACTTTAGTGTTTTTTCAATAGCTATATAGTTTCATTTTCAATAGCTATATAATTTCATCATGAAACTTTAAGTTTATTCAGTTCTGCCAGTTACTAGCTGGATAGTCATGAGCAAATTATTTGAAAGCTCTTTTCTCAACTTCTGCATCTATAAAATTGGGATATTATATTTCATTGATTCTAAGATATGTTTTTACACATTTACATTTCTCCATATTAGAAATATGCCTTATAGTTGATTATATATAATAGTTTAATTGGAAGCTTCTTTTTCCTTTCTTAAGTCTCCCAACTTAGATAAAGTAGGGTACCTCTCATACTTGACGGCCTTAAGTTTGGTGAAATACAGTAACAGTATAAAATCATCTGGTATGAGAATGAAAGGATCTTCATATAAATATAAAACACATCACAAAGTAATGCTTAGTAAGTGTTAACTGTTACTGCATATAGAGCCTCAGGGAGTCCTAGAAAATGACAAAACATTAGAATGTCATTGGGTTGAATACTCATTTTTTAAATCAGTGTTTACACTTCATGTTAAGTGCTAAAGTTTGCTGTGAAAAGAAATAGTGAAATAAATCAGATCTGTTTTACAAATGTTTGTTAAAAAAATAGGTAGGGCAATCATAAAATCTTTATTATAATTCCCTTCTAGGGAGGTTTGCAGCATGGACTGACTGCCTGAGACCTATTAAAATGAGTTCATTGAGTCTTTTATCTCCTAACAAACACTGTTCTAGTCATCACAGATGCTTATCATTGCTTCAAGTACTTCTAAACTTCAATTAAAATGAAGGCATATATCTTAAAACTTTCATTATTGTATTTATGATGTCTTTAGAAGTTCTCAAGTAGGTGAAGCCGAGTAGTTTCTTTGGTGACTTCGTCAGACATCCCTTGTCTGTCATTTCAGATGAAATGAAATCTTATCATTCTTGACAGGGATCAGGCTTCCCAGGCCAGGAGTGGGGCACAGACTTTTCTTACAGATTCAGCAGCTGGCATGGGTGGCTTGAACTTACCTTGTTTGTGTTCTAATGGTTCTGAATATAAGTTTTCTTTGTTATTATTTTTCTCCTTTCATTCCCCTTAGTGTGGCTCTTCAAGTGAGCCAGAATTTAGTGTTTGTCAGTACTGCTAAGCACTAATCTAGGGGCTCTCATGGAGTTTCAGTATTCATCCGGGGGAGTAGATACTAAACATACCGTATGAGATAGATATCAGTCTGTAAAATGGCATATAGAGCTTTCTTATTTATATAAATGTTGATTACATGTCTTGTCTACTCAACAAATTATAAGCAAGTTGATGTTTGGATTCATGGTGAATTCTGTAAGTCTATGAAAGATGGTGTAGGCTAATTAATTTGTAAAAGGATAAAATTTGGTTTTAGGGATGTCTTGGGAGAAAGAAATAGCTAGAAGATAAAAAGCTCTAACAAATTAGCATTTACTCTTTGTCATGGAGAGTCTGAATTTTTACTCGGATTATATAAGTACAAAAATTAGTGATCATGATTAACATTTACTAGTACATAGTTTCTGATGGGAAACAATAAACTTTCATTTTTTTGCCATTCTATTTGGTGATGTGTTAGAAGGTCATTTTCCGTGTATAGATGGAAATTTTGAATTAAAAGGTAAATAAATTATTTTAATTGATTTGATAAAAAGTTATCTATTATAGGGATGTCTTTCCAAATTAATGATGAAGTCATCATTAAAAAGTAGTTTTGAATAGAAAAATTGGTGAACATTTTATCATTTGAATGTTCTGTTCAGTTTGTATTTGTGGATATGGAAGTAGAAGCTAAGGATCAGCTTTCTGGACAGGGTAGTGATAGTTTGCTCATAAGGAAAAACATCTGTCTTAGGAAGGATCTGAATAACTTAACCTCTCTGTATATTTTCTTGCAGTATTATCAGAAAGCCCACACAGCTTCACCATTACTGTGACATCTGAGGCTGGGGAAAATGATGAAAGTAAGTTTATATAAAAATCCTTGCACGAGCGCTTTTAAAGTCGCTCGGGAATTTTACTGACTCTGCCACCACTGTACTGGAGATTTCAGGTGTGTAGGTGCTGCAGTGCTGTTAGAATTCTAATATGAATGTGATGTGTTTCTAGTCAGTATTTACTATGTAAAACATGATTTCTGGAGAACTATAGGTAGTGAAATATATTTTGACACAAATAACTTAGTTTTTAAAAGTGAAACAGAAACATTAACGATATAACAGATAGTGAAAAGGTAGGAGATTTTTGTTTAAAATAAGACTATGCACATATTTCAGTGGTTGATGTGGTATTCCGTTGAGTGTGTTTTTATTTTGATTGTTTGCTAGACATTTGCTGTTATAAATTGGGATGAATCAACACCTTTTTACATTTCCCTCTCTTTAGGATGGATAGTATCTTGTTATTCAAATATGTATCAGCATAAAAAATTTTGTGCAACTATAGAACTAAAACAGATATACACACTGACAAAAAGCAAATATAAAATTAGTAAATTAAAATTAATTTAAATTTGTCAGATGTTAGGGAGGAGTGTCAAAAGTTCATTGCCACCTTTAGTTTAGTTCAGTTAATATTGTAATTTATTAAAAACATGTAAGTTTGTGCTAACCTCAAGAATTTTTTTTCCAAATAAGCTTGTCAACTAAAATTCTGCATTAGCAATCAATAATATAATTTCGGTGGTATCATCTGATAACTCTAAACCTATTTTAATCATTGAAACTGAGGTTAGCATTGAGATATTCCTGAAATCTAAAATTAAAGTTGGATACCATTTTCTACATAGACATTTTATTATTTATAAATATTATTTATAGGTATATAAGTAAATTTTATTACTTATTAATATTATTAACTGTTTTTTCCTTAATGTATTCCTAAATTTTCTGTAATGTCCATTACATCATACAGTAGAATCAATATATTAATAAGGTAATACTCAATAAATCTAAAAACTCTTACTCTAATAATAAACTTAGAAATGTGCTGATGAAAGAAAAACACCAAAGAAACTGTGTATTTATACCTGATGTAACATTCAGTCATATATCCATTGACTCATACAATTCTAAAACTAAATCACACCAACACATTTTAAGATTTTTTTTTCCGGGCTTCCCGGGTGGCGCAGCAGTTAAGCGCTGCGCTGTGGAGCTGTTGGCAGCAGCGACGCAAGTTCAGTGCCTGGCCTGGGAGATTCCCACATGGCACAGCAGACCTCTCCTGTCTCGCCTGCTGCTCCCCTCAGCAGTGTATTTCCGTTGATCTTCCTGTTCTGCTCCCCACTCTGTCTCTGGTGAACCTTCTCGCTGCCCCACGCCTCTGGCCTGTACCCCAGCTTGTATGCAAAAAAAAATAAATCTTAAAAAAAAAGATTTTTTTTCCTTCTCATGGATAAACATTTAGATTTGAGTTAAAATCATGTTTTGGTAATTAAAAATGTGAGTTAGAAGAAAGGTGAAGTCTTGATAAAGAATAATTTGTGGCTAGTAAATCTTAAGAAATTGTTGAGCACTACTGTTTAATTGCAGATCTTTTCATGGAATTGAAAATTTACTGGTCTGAGCTGCAGAAAGATATGTACTGATATGCCTGTAAAAATCTCACTACTGTGTCAGATCCGTGCATTGGCACAGGGCAGAAGAGTGAGTGAGGCTGTCTGAATGAGTGAGATAAAAAGTTTCTTAGACCACCTTTCAAACTGTCCATTTCAGAACCATGTTCTGCCCTACTAGCAATGACCTATTGGCATTGTGCAGACATCAATATAGCCTCCAGGACCAAAGCCATATCTTCTGGAGTGGAAACTGGTTCTGAGATTTTCAGGTGGTAGTATTTTTTCTGTATGTTAGATCAGTGTTCTTTGTTCACTTTAAGGCAGGCTTTAAAAAGAGTGACTTTTATCCATCTTTTTCAGACATGCAGTATGGTAAAATGCTGGTAAGCAGTAAGTGTATATATATCATGAGCTAGAACTGATGGTATTCCCATGTATTTTTTTCACTTGTATTTGTGATATGACTTGTTCATGTAAGTGATTATCTGGTCCCATAGTAACCTTGTTTTTCTTTGCAGGAAAAACCTGATGTGCTCCTTTTCATTGACACATATTCAGCAAAGATGTTGAGCTCTCTATACTTTACATCTTAAGGTATTCATTTCAGATTCTTGTTTCTTTAGCTGTACAGACTACCCTCAAGTTTACATACAGTGAAAAATACCCAGATGAAGCTCCTCTTTATGAAATACTCTCCCAGGAAAATCTAGAAGATAATGATATCTCAGACATTTTAAAATTATTAGCATTACAGGTAAGTAAATAACATTTAATAACATTTGTAAAATTAATTAAAATTAATTTTAAATCAGAAATGCTATTAAATATATATATATAAAATAGTACACTGAAAAAGCAAAGTTCATGAGATAGCGAGATACATATATATATGTATATAGATAGATAGATACATGTTTATATTCCCAAATACATATATATTCCCAAAGCATCTTTACTTTTTGTTTTGTGTTATATCTTTAAAATTTGACTAAGAAAAGCTGTGCCTCTACCCTTGTTTGAAGCTTAGTCAGCCCTGTGACTTTTCGGTGATTAAAAAGTCTGATAGGTACTTTTAATAAACAGTTTCAGTTTGGTTCTCAAGTGCAGCCCAAAATTCCAAATTTTAAAATACTTAAATTCCCACTAATTGCAGACTAGTTATCTACTATCTGGAAAGAGGACTGGTGATGGAGTTTTCATTTTCTCATCTCTCATTCTCCCTAAACTTATAAATGACAGCTTGTGGTATTTTAAAAATATCTAGCGCTATTGGAGAGTGCAATTTGAAAGAGGTCATATCATATAGGAGTTTAAGCTGAACCTGGATCCTGTTCACTGTTACCAGAAATGTGATACTAATTATCATGTCATTTAATATCACATATATGCTCAGCTTTTAAATGATCCCTTATCTAAGTGTCTGATCTTGTGGTGTAATTGAACTGTGGTCATATTATAAATGTATAGAGTTTAGTGATTATGGCTAGACTTTTTTCATAGGTTAATTTTTATTCATCTGAGGATTATATTTCCCACTACAACTTTTTTCATTGTGTTGTTAAATAGGCAGAAGAAAATCTTGGTATGGTAATGATTTTTACTTTAGTGACAGCTGTGCAAGAAAAGTTAAATGAAATAGTAGATCAAATAAAAACTAGAAGAGAAGAAGAAAAGAAACAAAAAGAAAAAGAAGCAGAAGAAGCTGAAAAGGTATGTTTAAAAGCCAGGTCTTCTTTTTTTATTCTTTTAAGTCCATGGTTTTTTGTTCGTTGGTTTGATTTGTTTTCTTATTGTTTTTTTAGTTTTTGGACATTTCAGTAATTTTTTTTGAAATCATAAAAATAAATTTTAGTAAGTCTTTCCTAAGGAAAATTTTAGAGGTCACTCGCTGAGTTGTTTGCATAGCATGAATAATGATTAATAATCAGTAAAGATTAGTAAAGCTCATGCAGGTAAGATTGAGAAATATGGCATAGAATTTATAATTATAAAATCCCCAGCAGAGTGATTTAGATATTTACTTAATGTAAGAAAACCCCAATTTCTGAAGTGAAATGAAAAAAATAAGCTATATTAGCATTATAAATTGATGTGCATAGAAAACGAAGACTGATAGCAAAAACTCTCTTCATAATGGTGAATAGCAATGAGGATAAATTCCATGTTATCTTGTTTTCTATAATAAAAATAAAAGGAGGACTTTTCCAGAGTAAATTGCCATGACCAATGAGAGCAGCTGGTGTAGCTAAAAATCATATTGAATATTTCAAAACTTGAAACCTTAATTTTTCAGTTATTCCTGTAAATAAATAACTGTTCTTTCATCTAGGGAATATTAGGTTTTAGTTTTTAAACTATTTTCTCATTTATCTGGTGATTTATATCTTTTATTTTCTAAGCAATTATTTCATGGCACTCCTGTTACAATTGAGAATTTCTTAAGTTGGAAAGCCAAGTTTGATGCAGAACTCTTGGAAATAAAAAAGAAACGCATGAAAGAAGAAGAACAAGCAGGAAAAAATAAATTAAGTGGTATGACACCCCTCCAATTCCTGTTTTCCTCAAAACCTCCTCTTGGACAGGGTTATTTGGACAGATTTCTATACAAAAATAATAATTCTTAGGCATCTGGTACAAAAAGAGAACATGTAACCTCTACAGCATGATGTTTCTTCACACATACCTATAATTAATTTTTATGACTTTGATTTAAATATTGCAATAATAATTAGATCCCCAGATAAGGCTACCATGACTTTCAAGGCCAAACCTTAGAAGTGGTGGACTCATTTGTTTTTCTAAGACTTAGGCAGACTAAGTTTTTACTTGTTCCATTTTAATGCAGATACATTTTGTATGCCTCATAGCTACTTACTGATTTCATAAATTTATTGAAATTCATAGAAACAGGTTTCAGGTTTGGTTTCTTGGATTATTAAACTTCTTAAAAGTTTGTAGGGAAGATGAAAGAGTACTGTCTAGTTTGAATTTAACGTATTTATTTCTTTTAGGAAAACAGCTATTTGAAACAGATCATAATCTTGACACATCTGATATCCAGTTTTTGGAGGATGGTAAGATAATAGAATTCCACGTGCACATGATATGCTGCTTTTAGTATTGAACCGTGAAGATCTGAGCGATAACTTATTTTTTACTCTCAATAGTACAGATACACTTTGAGAATAAAATCTAATGTTTGGTCAATTTATACACTAAATTATAGTAATGTATTTTAAAATTTTTTGATAACTTAAGCAACAGTAAAGACAGGGTTAGGTAAACAGTTACAATCATATTAGCCTCTAACAACTTAAGCCATGCCACTCTGACTCAAGTGACCTATTATCCTCAAATTTCTAGTCTCATAAATTTATGGGAACTGTATTCCCTGGTCTGTCCTGGAACTTTATGAAAACTTCAAATCTGGAACTCTTAGCATGCCCTCATACCAAAAATGTTACACTTCATTACTACTCTTGCATAAGGGATGCATCTAATCCCTTATGCTTTCCTTTTCCTTTAGATCCTAATCCTTACCACTCTTTCAGCCTTCTCTCCATCCATTCACAAATAGTTATTGACCCCTGCTATAAGCTATGGACTGTCCTGGCTGCTGAGGGTACAGCAGAGAATAGTATAGATAAAGTCCCTGCCCTCGGGAAGCTTATCACCTACATTGTTTCTTCACTGGGCTCCATCCTCAGCCATTCCTCTCATGCAAACTGCAGTTCTTATGTCATGCCCTTCCTGCCAGTTGATGATTGTGTAGCATCTAGCCTTTCAACCTTGTTCTGGACTGTTTGCTGGACAAGTTTTGGTAGCAGAGTTGATTGTGGCCTATTGCTAAATCATGTTTCTTTAACCTAACTTTGCCCTGATACTCAGCATTTTTTAATACATCTTACTACATTCTTTCACCAAGATTTTTAAGACCTCAAAAAACACAGAACAAAATAAAATGTCCTCATCTTTTCCCTTCTCATATTAGGAACTCATTTTACCAGCTGTTGTGTTGAGAAAGTTTCTAGATTGTAAAAACTTTGTGTTACTCTCTCTTACAATTTAGAAGTTCTTCATTCACTTTAGACTCCTTTCCTATCCAGTGGATCAAGTATCTATCTGATAAGTTACTAGAATCTATTTTTTCTTCCTCTGAAATGTCTTTTTAGCTCTTTCCTCCTGATTTGAAAGTTTTACTATTTTTCGCTGAGGTCCCTGCTTTAGTCTCTTCCTCTTTCTGTCCTTATGTACCCTACAGTTACTACCTCTGAGGTGATAATTCTAAAACTCATATTTAATCATAGCATTTCTCCCTAAAACCCATTGAGGGCCTCCCTGGTGGTGCAGTGATTGAGCGCTGCGCTGTGGAGCTGTCGGCCGCGGCAATGCCAGTTCGATGCCCGGCCTGGGAGATTCCCACATGGTGCAGTAGACCTCTCCTGCCTCTCCCGCTGCTCCCCTCAGCAGTGTATTTCCGTCGATCTGCCTGTTCTGCTCCCCGCTCTGTCTGTGGTGAACCATCTCGCTGCCCCACGCCTCTGGCCTGTACCCCAGCTTGTATGCATAAATAAATCTTAAAAAAAAAAAAAAAAAACAACCCATTGATGGTTCTCTACTTTTAGAGGAAAAGGTTGATTTACACAATCCTTTAATCTGGCCTTATTTATGTTATTCCCAGGTAATTTATCTTCAAGAATCTTTTGTTCCAGTTGGAAGCCTTTGAACTCTTTTGCATTTGTATATACATCTACCTAGAATTAATTTATCCTGGTCCCTTTTCTTCCTGGTGAATTAAAATTTATCATGAAGCTATTTCAGATTTCATCAGCTCTGAAGCCTTTATTACCGCTCCCAGACAGAATCTGTTATTCTTTGGCTTGTACTTACCAATTATTTTCATTACTGAACTGCTCATAGGCATGCGCATGAGCTCATAAGCAAGACTCATTCTCATTGAGTTAAATCACAGTGGGCTAGAGTTTGTGAGGGAAGATGCACAATTTTTGATGATCTGAGAGTACTGAAATATGGTACCATTTTGTACTTCAGAGAAACTGAAGTGCGTGAGGTTTAATGCAAAGTCTGGGTATCGCTTCCTTGTGGGGTTTCCTATAGACATTTGGAATCTCAGAAAGAAAGGTGTACCACTGATTACAAGAGAACTGGGTGAGGGCAAAGGTCAAGTTAAATCTATCATTTAATTGAGAAGAATAGTTGAGCTTTATTTAATAATGTAATACCTGCTGCCACTATGGGAAGAGATAAACTGATATCAGTTCCATGTTCAGTAATAATCAACTTTGGGGAGGACATATCATTGTCTTCAGTTTTTGCCATATCATAAATAATTCATTCTGGGCAGGATTTTTTGGTAATAACTTCTCTTTTTAGGCTATGAACTTAAGTATGAAGTTGCTCTTAAAATGTCTGCATCCCTGCTCACCAGTACAGATCATTGTTGGTGTGATTTGCAGTGGTAGTTTAGGATTTCATCACTTGTACCTCACATGTGCATTTAGAAGTTTCTGTTTTATTCTGCCCATGTGTTGTATCTTTCATCTTGAGTATAAACTGAAGGTGAAATCTTTTTACTTCTGCAGCTGGAAACAATGTGGAGGTAGATGAGTCTCTGTTCCAGGAAATGGATGACTTGGAGCTGGAAGATGATGAGGATGATCCAGACTATAATCCTGCTGACCCAGAGAGTGATTTGACTGACTAATAGACTAAGCCCACCTGCAGAGAGGCTTGACTGTCACAGCATCTGTGGCTTTGTTGAGAGGGTGTTGATTTTCCTTTCTTTTTTTCTAAGAAAAAATAATTTTCAGGAGAATATTCTTCTGATAGCTTTCATCATTGAACTTAATAAACCGATCTTAAAATTTCAAATATAAAATGTCAAATTCCTTTTATTGGTGGGAAGAAGCTCACATACTTAGAATCATTTAGTGCTGGAGAAAGATCCTGCCTATAACAGGATCTTTGACTTGAAGATTAACTGGTACTATGCTCAGATGTGGGTTTATATACAAGGATTTTGAGTAACTTGGAATTTCTATCTGGAGACAGTGGTGGCTTTTGGATTCTAGTGGTGGTGTTCAAATAAAATATTAGAAGACTGAGGTGAATAAAACATTAAGCCTTTTGAATTCTAGCCTTTGGGTACAATAATTTAAGCCTTAACAATACTAGAAGCCCATATTATAGTCAGGAATACAATGGACTTTAGTCCTCTAGCACTATTTGAACCAGAATCATCTGTGGAGTTATTAAAAGGAATGTAGTCCTAAATCCTTCTCAGTTTAGGCTAGTAAGCACTGAGCTTGAATTTGTATTTAAAAAAAATGAAAGCATATAATCAATGACAGGTGATTTTTGATACACACTCCTGTTTAAGAACTACTGTCCTACAGTTGTGAAGTCTATGTATTTTTATGTTCCCATACTTTCCCAATTAACCATTGAGAAGGGGTCTGGATTCTTGTGGTTATACACTGTCTGCAAGAGAACTTCACAACCACATCCCTGCACATGAGACCTTCATAATTTGGAATGACTGACTTGGGATTCAGGTAGAAAAGCGAGGGTTCATGCAGTTTGGGAGAATTAAATCTTAACCCTAATAGAAACCATTTGAGCTATTGCAAATATCCATTCAAAAGCACATATGCCACATACAAACAGCAATATCAACCCCATGTTTATTTTTGGAGTCAGACCTTACAAAACCTAATGACTGAAGACAAAAGTTTCATGCAGGAATTTAATAGTTTTCACTGTTCTTGACTCTAGATCGCTAAAAGAGAGTAGCAGTAATACTCAGTATTTCTATGAGGGAGAAGTCCAAGAGTTTATGTTAGATGAGACTTTTCTTTTTCTATGAAGAGATCCCTTTTGAAAGTGGCTAGGAGATACAAAAGAATCTGAAAAGGCAGTTTTAATTAAGGTCTAGAAAAGTGATGGTGAGCAATGTAGTGCTGAGGTCAGTGAAGACTTGAAGTGTCGATAATTCCACCTGCTGCTCACACATGTTTTAAACTCTTGAATTTCTTACAACTTGTAAAGTGAATTTTTACCTTTGTCGTTTCAGAATATAGGCAGAACCTAATGATAGGAAGATAAGCTGACTAGTTCTAATAATACTCTCAGGTATTTTCATCCAAAGTAGATAATAACAGTTGACATATTCTGGGAATTAATCAGAAACTATGCTTTTTTGAACTGGAGAGCACAAATCCCCAAGCATATTAGAAGAGCCTGGAGGTGGAATCTTTGAGCTTTCAGGTAAGGGGAGTTTCTTTGCATAAATGAAGTTGCTCGGTGGACAGACAAAATTAAATCATTGGCAGCTGCAAGCAAATAGTTAAGCTAAAACAATTAAGAACCTGGAAATTACTGGAATATGGGCTACTACCAGATACCTAAAATATTAAGAAATAGGTTATTGGCTTGGGTCATTACAGTTCTAAATATATCTAAATGTGATATAATCATTACAATGAGTCCAAATACAGTGGTATCTGTAATCGGTTGATTTTCTTGGATCTTAGACTTTTGAAATAAGAATCTAGAACATTTTTCACCTATACTTTTGTGATAAAGTTTAAGAAAACTTAATTTGGATGTACCTTCTGATTTAATTTTGTTTTTCAATTGTTAAGTGGATCTATCCATCTTTATCTAAAGGCCCTTAAGAGATTAGCATATGATACTAAGGCCATTTGTTTTAAAAGGTAAATATTGATGTTTATGCAAAATAACACTAAAGTAGAGTGTTGGAAAATTTTCAAAGTTCTAAAATTCCTCTATTATCAACTAATTTGATGGGATTGTATTTGAGATGGGAAATGAATCCGCAGGTGTATATTTTATTTAGGGAGGGAGGTTAGGATTTCTCTCTGACAGGGAGAAATCCATTATCAATTGATAATGAACTGGCACACTTGAGCCAGCCCCAGGGAGCTTGAGGATGGGAAAGAAGAAAAAAATTAATATTAAAGTTTAATATTTTTGTTCACTACTGAAATTTAGCACATACCTTGGAATGAATATATAGGGAAAGGATAAGAATTGGAATAATAGACTGCTCTACTTGAAAAAAATTGACTTACCCGCTGATCCTTAGTTTTCTCACTGTAAAGTGGGGTTTGTAATACTTCCTTATTATAAAAGAATTATTTTAAAAAGGAAAACTAATAAACATGTTCAGTATTGATAGTCTGCTACCAGTGAAGTTCTTCACAAGCCCTTGAACTCTCTCACCTTTGCCATTCCACCTATTTCATTTGCCACACCATTAAGTTATGAAGAAATACACTGCTGTGGATTAAAGTTTATGTTTACTCCCTTGACTCGGCCGCGAGTCCAGATCAACGCTGTACCTGAGGAGGAAGCAGGGAGCAAGGGACAGGGGTAAGGGAGAAAGTGGAGACAAGACAGGAGGTCTGATCAAGTCTCGTTTATTGTTAAGGGGGAAAGAGCACATATAGGGTGAAACTCACGGGGAGGTTACATTGGGTGACGCAGGAGGGTTTGAGATGGGGGATTCAATGAGCGCGGCAGGGAAACAATGGGACGGTCCTGCTGACATCATTTTGGGGGAATGTACCTGGAATGGGGAAACAGAAACCTAAGGCAGTCCTCATCGAAACCTAACCTTATATGGGCAACTCAAACAATTAGGGCCATAACTCACCGCTGAGGGCCATCTTGTCCGATGGCTCCTGACACTCCCTCAAATATATATGTTGAAATCCTAATCCCCAAGGTAATGACATTAGGTGCTGGGACCTTTAGGAGGTGATGAATGGGATCAACATTCTCATAAGAGACTTGAAAAACTCCCTGTTTTTTTCTGCCATGTGAAGTTACAGTGAAAAGACAGTCAGGGAAACCTCACCAGACACTAAAGTGCTGATACCGTAAACTTGGACTTCTTGGCTTCAAGAACTGTGGGAAATAAATTTCTGTTTATAGACTTCTCAGTCTATGGTATTTTGCTCTTTTGCTATAGCAGCCTGAAGAGACTAAGACAATATTCCATCTTCTGTTTACCAATATTTCATCAAAAACTAATTCAGGGAGAGCAAAGATTATTTAGTAATTCAGACAACACCCTCTTTTCTCCTCCCCCTTAGCTACAGTTGCATAAATGTTGTACATTTGCACCTGTAGCAGCAAAACCACTTCAAGTGAGAAAAATTCTGCTGGGAGTCTCAGCTCCTTTCTTCCATATGCAGTCCAGTTTTGGTCTTTGTTGCCACAGTATTGCAGTTTGGTTTCCTCCCTCATCTATCATACTTCCTTCACTGCCTCACAGGTACTGTTCCTGAGAGCACTTCTTCAGTCTGCATGCACCTATGTATGTTTCCTGGGAGAACACAAACTAAAACATCTCACAAAATGATTTAAATTCAAGCATCCTGGTGACCCAATGGCAGAATAATGATAGAACAGAACCGGCTCAGAGCAGAGTTCAGTGTGATGGATATTGAGTTTGTGCCCTTGCCTACCCACAGACCCCAACTGATGCTAAGGAAGTGGTTCTGGGTGGGGTTGGAAATGTGGGGGAGTATTTTTGGTTGTTACAGTGTATCAGAGAGGGTAAAAGCTAGGGATAGTAGACATTTTCTGGTGTGAGGAGAGTTGCACATGAAAAAACTGTTATGAATCCTGCACAATTTTTCTAATGTTCCTCTGGTACTTTTATGACTGAAAAAAACTGTAGATAACTACCTTAGTGTTTAGCCTAATTCCATTTTTGGAATATCATATAAACTCAAAAATTGCTTTGTATAGTTTCATTAACTACTGAATGTTTTAAGAATGCAATTGCCATGTAAATTGAGGAAGGATTATATTTTGTTGAGTTCAGACTAGCAGAGCCTTCCTCCACCAATATGTGAACACCAGCCTTCTTCCAAGCCATGTGCCCTTTGGGAAGGAGGAATAACAAGGAAGACCCGCTGAAAGGGGAGAGACAGCCCTCACAGGGAATTTAAATTGTCTTTATTAAAATCACCTCCCTCAAGTCACTGTTTATCACTGGAGAAGATATGTTATCTTTAATCCATAGATTTAATTTTCTTTGTTTTGATAGAGGCGGATTTGAGAATAAGATGAGATTGGTAACAAAAATAGACTCAGCATATGCTACTGAGTCACAAAGTGTAACCCCTTTACTTGGTTGTAGGAGGATTAAATGAGATAAATATAAGTAAAGCCTTGTCTTGAATTTGAATCAGTGCTATCAGGTAACTTCTAGGAAGCAAATTCCTTAACTCATGAATATGCATAGAGGATACCTCACTAAAGGTACCTGTAAGTATGGAAATCATGTAGATACACCAAGACCATTTAGTGCTAGCTGTATCAAAAAGATAGCAGTGCATGTGTTATAGCAAATGAAACGAGCTTTTCTTTTTATTTCATGTTTCTTATGATGGAAAAATGTGCAAAAATAAGTTCATTAGATAAGTTTATCTTATGTGGTTGTGAATGCGGGGAATGACATTTATGTGAATTTCATTCTGAATTACCATATAATGCAAATACATTATTACCATTTTGTAAGAAATGATTTATTTATAATAGTCTTTTTTCCTAAGATGTTTGAAGACTAACTGAAGGAGGATTACACTGCTCTATTGGAATCAGAACTCAGGTAATAGTATTTTTGCTCTAGGATTTTGTGGAGCTGTGAGTAGCTACATTAAGCTTTAAGCTCATAGAGACAGGATTGGTTTCAGACAAAATCCTGACCTTCCAGGTAGGAGTCTCTCTCTCTCTCTCTCTCTCTCTCTCTGGCCTCCCCCATCTTCCCTGCCTAATTCTTCCTGCCTTTCTATTGTTTTCCACATACCAGCTATACTCCATTTAAATCTCATCTCAGTCCTGATTTAGATAAATTCCCAGAGAGAAGAGATTGCTTATTTTCAATCTCTCAATCACCTCCACTGAAATAAGAAAAACAGGGTGTGAGGTTAGCATCATGATGACATGAGTCATTCCTTTTTTCTCTCCCTTTGTATTTACAAATAATTGCACCTCCAAAACTGAACAAAAGTGCCTCTGCAGAACACTTGAGAGGTCCATTCATCTGTGCATCTGGAAGTGGGTGTGTTGGATTGCCGAGGAGGCAATGGTTTAATAAGGGAGTGGCAGCAGCAATGGCAACACTCTCTTGCATTGCAAGTGGAAAAATGAAAATGTGTCTGCTGCTTAGGCTATAGCTGAAGGACCTATTGCTATAGTAGAACCTGGATTTCTGAGTCGTAGTCTGACTAGTGAGAGGAAAAAAGACAATTAAAGAAACTTGCTTCTTGTTATGTCCCAAGATTTCAGCAGTCACTCATGGACTCAGGGACAAATCCACTTGAGGATCCCCTGACACACTGGGCACACCCAAAGCCAGGTACTGAGCCCATACCTCCCTCCACTGCCTCTGGCTTTTTTGTAATGCCAGCCTTTTAAACCATGCGCCCAACTTAAGCAGTCCATGCTGTTAAAGCCCCACACTAGTGCTATAGCACCACCTAATGGAAAGCAAAAGCAAGGTTTCTAATTGCCAACCATAAAACTACTAGAATCAAAGTAAATAAAACCTTCTTTAAATAAGAAAGGTATTTACTACTTCAAATGAAATAGAGACACATTCCGTCAAACACTATGAAAAATCATGGTGATATGATATCACAAAAAGAAAAAAATGATAGTTCTACAGCAACCAAACTCAAAGAGAAATAAAAGGTATCCAGATTAGAAAGAAGTAAAATTCTCACTATTTGTAGATGATATAATTTTATATAGACAATTCCAAAGATCCAGTAAGAAAAATTGTTGAAAGTAATCAACAATATCAGGAAGGTGGCAGGATACAAACTCAGTATCAGGAATCTGTTGCATCCCTTTACGCTGATGAGAAAACATCTGAAAAAAAGAAAGCTATCCTATTCACAATAACATAAAAAAACAGTAAAATACTTAACAGTAAATTAACCCAGGAAATGAAAGAACCATACAAAAAGAACCTACAAGAAAATAATAAAAAAAAAACGATTGGAAAGATATCCAGTGTTCCTGGATTGGATAAATTAATATTAAAATGTCAATATTTTAAAAACTTAGTCATTGACTTAAAGATATTGGTCAATTCAACACAATCCTCATCAAAATTCACAGGCATTCTTCACAAAATTATCTTAGCATTTGTTTCAATAGTTTGACTTTTATATACCAAGTATAGATCTGTACATGTTTATGCTACTTGGTATTTATTGAACTTCATGGATGTGTGGATGAATGCTTTTCATCAAATTTGGGAAGTTTGGGTAATAATTCATTTTTTCCTGCTTTTTTCTTTACTTTCCTTCTTTTATACATGTTGGAATAATTGATGTTTTCCAGTCTCTTAGTCTCTGTTAATTTTTGTTATATTGAGGTGATTACTGGCTTACAACAATGCAAATATCTTCTATTCAGTAGGTTGCCTTTTCATTTTAAGAATCATTTCTTTTCATTGCAGAGGCTTTTTAGTTTGCTGTGGTCCCATTTGTTTTGTATCTTTGATGTCATTTGTTCTATATTTTTGATGTCTTGTTATTAGATGTCATCTTTGTGTTATATAATTCTCTTGTGTTATAGTTTTAGTTAATTTTACCATTCTCATATTGTAATCTTCACTTTTGCTTTAGGTGACTGGTTCAGTATTTTTACTGTAAATTTACCTTTTCTAGTGAGAATTTTTTCTTTTACATCTTTTTATTTAGTGTCTTTTCTTTTCAGTTTAGAGATGTCCTTTTAACATTTCTTGTAAAGCCAGTTTAGTGGTAATAAACTTCTTTACCTCTAGCTTGTCTGGAAAACTCTTGACCTCTCCTTCAATGCTGAATAATAACTGATAGGTATAGACACTTTGGTTGGTTTTTTCATTCAACGTTCAACACTTAAAGTATGTCATATCTCTCTCTTCTAGCCTGCGGGGTCTCTATCCAAAAATCAGTTGATCGGCTTATGGAGTTTCCCTTGCTGCTGAGATTCTCTTTTTAAATTTTATCACTTAATTATTTGTCTTGGTGTGACCTCTTTGGGCTATATTTATTTGGAACTCTCTGTACTCTCTGTACCTAGATGATTTTTCCTTCCTCATATTAGGGAAGTTATTGGTGATAATTTCCTCAAATAATTTTTCTGGCCCTTTTACTTTTCTCATTTTACTGCCCTGTAATGTGAATATTATTCCACTTAGGGTATTCCTTAGGGTATGGTATATTCAAACTTTTAAATCTTTTTTACATTTTGCTATTATCTGGGTGAGTTTCATTACTTGTCTTCCAACTCACTTGTTTATTCCTTTACTTTATCCAGTCTGATGTTGAACCAGATATATACAGTAGTATATATTATTCCATCATTGTCTTCAGCTCTGTGATTTCTATTTGATTTGTTCTTAAATTTTCTAGCTCATCTAGTCTTCTTCTGAGCTTGATGAGCATCTTTGTAACCACTACTTTGAATTCTTCATCAGAGAGTTTATTCCTTCTTCTCTATTTTTGATTCTGTATTTTAGGCAACTCAACTTAGCCTGGTCTTTCTATAAGCTGGTTTTCCTCCAATCTTTTCATTCTTATAATATTGGCAAAAAATTGAAAAGTTTAGCAAGCATGAGTTTTGACTTACTTTCCTCAAGTTACTCATTTTAGAAGAGGACTCACCATTATTCTTTTCCAACCATTAACACCTTGTTTTCATGAAAGGACTTTTTTAAAAAAGAGTTTTAGAAATCACTGTGGGAAAAAGGTAGTTTGAATAGTTACAAGGTCAAATTTCTGTCACATTAAACCCTTATTTTCTTACCAGTTAAGACCTCGCTAATAAAAGGGACTGAAGTTTTCTTTTGAATCAAATATTTTTTCAGATGTGACAATAGGAAAGATGAAAACATGAACTCCAAAGCTACCAACAGTAGGCTTGAGTAAGAACTACAGCTGACTGCCTGGTACAGAGCTCAGAATAAGGGTGAAGGCAAAAGTGTTAGGAAGGGCTTGCGTTATGTTCCAAATTAGACTGTGTGTCCAATGTAAAATCAACAGCTGCAAAAGAATCATGATTATCTCAGTATATGGGATGAAATGGCTATTATTCAAGAAGCACTAACAATAGATGAGAGACAGCAGTTAAGGTCAATAATCTAAATGAATATACAAGGAATTTGAATAAACTGAGTATTTATTTTTCATGGCTATTCTATTTAGAAGACAAACTAATTGGACAGAATGTGGAATCCATGAAAAAGATGGCATAAAACAATGTCTCTCCTTTTGTGATATAGTGGTAAGGACACCTTGATAACTTTCGCTCAACCGAGGGGGATCATGGTGTTTTGTATTTAAATGAACATTTATATCAAGCATATTATAAAACTGGGGAAGATGCCTGCACCTTTAAAGGAGCCATATCTACTACTTGTAGATATGACTTTTCTCTCTAATTTTCTCACATAATACACATTCTCAATTCTGTTTTATAAAAACAACAGAAAGATTTAAACGTCTCAATTACAGTACTATTGAAGTAGAAGCAACTCAATCCTTTGTACTTGTGATCAATGGCATAAGTAGATCATAAAGACATCCTTATTTTTGGAAGTTATTCCAAAGCAGAGATTTTGAACCCTACCCTCAGCCCTGTGTAGCTTTGAGCTGGTCTGGTTATTTATGGTAAATGGATCAGAATTTTCATTGGTCTGTTGTGAGATCTGCATGCCATTCTAATCTTTTTGAATGAATTACTGATTCTGGGAGCACTGCTAATTGGTCAATCAAGAAATCTCTGGAATATTTAGTCTTTATCTGTATCTTCCTCTGTCAGTAGCAACACAGTCATTCTTTCACTTGCATTTATAGGAGAAGTTAACTCTTCATTTCAAATAACTTCTACAGTGAGTGGTTTCATTTTTATCTGTATTCTGTAGTTTTAGTTTGTGATTATCTAAATTCTAGGTTAAATAAATTTAACATGTATTTTACATTACATATATATTAAGATATGTAAGATATATTTCATATGTTATATATTACAAGTATATATCTGTTAAATAATGAAGCAAGGATATTCTGTAACTATTTTGCTTTGATTTTCAACAAACCTAGTTACAATATAGTTCCAAAATATTTATTTCAAGATTTTTTTAAAAAAAATACAAAGTTAAAGGTTAATTCTCATATAGCAGTATTTATGCTAGATCCTAGTATAATTAGAATAAAAGATAGTAGAATTTGTATTCTGTGTAATAGTTAAATGAAATATTATGTCTACCTTGGTTTTTTATTCTATTCCTTTTTATTATCAACTAAACTTTCCCATATCTTTCCAAACTTTTTATCTTTTCAGGAAAAAGAGGCCATTCACAATATGTCCTTTTTTATCTTCTTACTTTCTTTCTTTATTCCCTAAGAGAATAGTAAAATACTAGAAGAAAAGTAATGTTTCTTAATACTATAAGTTCCCAGAACTCTACACAAGCAGCCCTAGTCTCTTCATTAAATCTCCCTCATAATTAAGCACAATTGTTATACTCAGAAGCAATATCTTTTGGCTACCATAAATATTTTTAATCTATTATTTTGTCCAATTTTAAGTGTACTCACATTCTCCCTGTCATTTCCGAAAGTATTAATTGCTATCCACTTCCTTTAGGTATGAATGTTCTTGCTTCTCCTCATTACCTAGTGTTAATGACAAATTCCCTCATTTTTATTGCATTTCATGGAATATCAAGAATTTAAAAATAGCCTGTATGGATCATTTGAACAGATTGTGATTCTTTACCATTTGAATTGTAATTCTACATCTGTTGTATCATGAGACTCAACATTCCATGTGTAATTTTACATATGTCACATATCTAGTATTCCTTCCAATCCAATTTCTAGAAGCTTAGATGTGGGATATTTGAATCCTCTCATAGCTTGCTGTGTACATTTCTCTACACCAAGGATCATATAAACCATTTGATCTATGTATGGGTCATCCAGACCATGATCAAGCTCTGTTCCAAATGCATCTCTTAAAATATTTCAGCCAAGGTAACCAAAACATAAAGTATCATTATCATATTCTTGTGAAAAGATTGCAAGGAACAATCTATTTCCCAAAATTCCCATGCCTTTATAACTTTTTATCTCATGGCTATGTGACCATGTTTTTCATAATTTCTTATTAATAATTCTCATTATTTTTCCTCTAAATTAATAAACTATGCATATATATGTTTAAATACATTTTAAACATGTCTTCCCTAACTTCACTAATGATCCATAACTGATTATCTGGTTGTTCAGTAGATTTTCATGTGGTAATCACATAATTCCTGTTAATTTTAGGAATCTTCTACAAGTCACATCAAGTTTGTGTACTTTGCTTTTAATAACATTATCATCAACTCATGCTTCTTCACATCATTGTCCCTTGATATTCAAAATGTCACCCCCGAGTTACTAGCAGTCCTTGTTTTGATTTCTTTGTCCTTTTAGTATTATCTCAATTATAATAGAACTATGTGTATTTTTGGGAAAGATCAGGATGCTACAATGTAGGCACTTCTTCATTGTTTTGAACCATGATAAGGAATCGGTTACTTTTCAAAGAACTGGTTCCTCTGGAAATTGATTTAAAGCCCAAATCTGTGTGTCAAGGTGTAAACTGAGCTGTTCCTCTTGAACAATGGAGGACAGTAAATTTTCCTTACATAACTTTAGTGAAAGAATAAATCTCTTCTCTCCTTTTCTCACTCACCCTATTATGGCCCCCCATGCCCATCTTTGTTGTGAATTCATGTGATGGCTCCCAATAATTATTACCTTTCATAAATCTAATTTTATAAGAGAGACTATCAAACCTGGGTTTCCCAGTTACAGTGTGACTGTCAAAATATATCCTAAAAATGCTTATTTCCTCTTTTTATTATAATAATCTTTAACTCGGATGTTGAATGGATTTTTTTTAGTATACTAGTAACAGAAAAGAATGAAAGATAAAATGTTTACATAAATGATGATTCATGAAACTTAGTTTCATTTTCCATTCATGATTTATATTTAGATGTTTTCCTTCATACTTTTATTTTGTGCCATTGTTTATTCTGTCATTATGGACAATGCAATTGCTCACCTGCGATTTCTCAGGATTCCTTTGGCTACATTCATGCCTGTAATTTCATAGTTGTACTATCCCAATTGCTATAAGCAATTTATAAATTAAGAAATAAAATCAAATTTAAATGAAAAGTCATCAAAAATAATATAAACAGATAATTACCATCTGGAATATATATGAAGAAATGCTTTTATAAGCCTCCTAAAACCTAATCCATTGTAGTTGAGTTACAGGAAGAAAAAGGCCCAACTCTGAAGGGCTGTCTGGGTAATCTAATAGACAAGTGCTTTTGAAGCATGTTTAAGTCCAAGTTGTGTATTCGTTTTTACTGTTAACATAAATCAAATTTCTGTTTAAAAGCATCATTTTTTAAATTATTACACTTACTACTTTTTAACTACTTTCCTTGTACCTACACAATGAAGCACACACACATAAAACAAAGACCTAGAAACAGTAGGTTCCTGGACTTTGGGGCAAATGTGCCACCTCTGGAATCTGTGATAAGAGTTTTTAGGGTCAGTAGGTTATTAGCATTTGTGGAAGAAATGAATCAAGTTATTTTCTCAATATTTGACCCACTTGAAAGATACAGAAGGGAAGAATATATAAAATTCTTACATGGGCCATTCTCACAGGTGTGAGGTTGTATTTCATTGTGGTTTTGATTTGTATTTCCCTGATAGGTGATGTTGAACATTTTTTCATTTGCATTTCTTTTTTGGAAAAGTGTCTTCTTAACAGTTCTGTTCATTTTTTGGTTGGGTTGTTAGCCTTTTTTTTTTTTTTTTTACCTGTGTAAGTTCTTTGTAGATCTCCGATATCAGTCTCTTATCAGTTGTATGGTGTGCAAGTTGACCACAGATCTGAGGCATACAGCAGGAGAAGGGGAGAGACAAGAGTTATTATGGGGGGAGGAGGGGTGGAACGCACAAGGAATGATAAAGATGGATTACAAGTGGTGATGGGAGAACAAGGACTAAACAGAATGGAAGAAATCAAATACTGTCAAAAAATTAATAACCATGTAAGAAAATAAACTGAATTTTAAAAGAAAAAAATTTCTACTAAATTTCTTTCAAAAACTTTATGTGTCTTTTGCAGAAACGGGACTATGGATGATATAGACACATTTCTATTAAAATTTAAAGGATTTTACTTTGGACGGGAAGCACTTGATGTTGACTTTTTAGAAACTTTGGATGATTTTGAAATCAGAGATGATGATGTGTTCATAATTACATACCCCAAATCTGGTAAATTCTCTATTCCAATAGTTAATCTAATAAATAAAATAGTGCTTCTATAATATGGAGACTTAGTCTTTTTGATAGTATTACATATGGACTTTATACTCTTAATCTTATATGTTATAAGATGTTATAATGTTAACCAAATTTAATAATCTTATGAAACAAGGTCTTTTACCATGCAACTTAGAGTTATTTCTGATTTTGACAAATAAAAGGGTCAAAATATTGACACTTTTTAGATGGAGGAACAACCTATCAAACACTGAGTTGCTGAAATGTGCTAGGAAAGGAAGCAAGAATATTTCACCATTTGGGCAAGTACTTGAGACATATATTGAAATTAATGACTAAGTCATGGAAGGAGGAATTTAATTTATACTCTTTACTTTATACATAATAATCTGCAAATATTTCCAATTTGTCTCAGGAACTTGAAATGTCTGTGCCATTATAGCAAAATACTAATCTGCATGGGGAAGGTCTTAGGGGGCTCTTTTTCTCTCACTTCATTCCCAGGATGTTGCTTCAGGGCCCGGTACCTTCCTACCCCATGCCTGCTCTTTTCCTGTTGATAATCCAATATGACTAATGCCTGACTTATTCCTAGATATTTTATTCATTTTGACGTAATTATAAGTGGGACTGTTCTCTAACTTTTCTTCCTTTTAGTTTATTGTTAGTGTATAAGAACACAATTTATTCTTTTTTTGCATTGATTTTGTACCCTGCTATTTTACTGGGTATGTTTATTAGAAGGCTTTTGGTGGCATCTTTAGGGTTTTTCTATACATAATATCCAATTGGCCATGTTCTTAAAAGGGAAAATAAAAGCAGTATCTGTTGCCTTTTACCCAAACTCCACTCTATATAAACAAGTCCATCCAGAGAAATATGTCATTGTTTCTAGTATAATCATAACCTTTACAAGATTTAAAATCTGATGGCATCTCTACCTATGTACAGTTTTAAGAAATCCTTAATATTGAAAACAAATTTTTTTTTTATAGGAACCATCTGGTCTCAACAGTTATTAAGCTTGATTTATTTTGAGGAACACTGCAAAAGAACAGAAAATCTGGAAACAATTGATCGAGCTCCTTTTCTTGAATATAATTTCCGAAAAATGAATTTTGATGAAAGACCATCACCTCGTCTGTTTTCTTCCCACCTTCCTTACTACTTGGTTCCTAGAGGGCTGAAGAACAAAAAAGTCAAAGTAGGATATGGAAAATCTATGACTGCTGAAAGATAACTACAATTTAAAATTATTTCATTACATTAATCCTACCCTCATCCACTGTTAACAGCTGTTGTGTTTTATGTTAATTTTCAGTATCCATTTGAATTCTTATTTTATAATATTTGGAAATTATTTTTCACTTTGTTCCTTTAAAGTTCAAGGAACTGCAGAACAAATCACTCATCTCTGCAGAATGATTCTCTCTTCCTCTGTCCTGTCTCTCCCTGGATTAATCACCTCTCTCCATTGATCAATTTAGCACTTGGCTGATTCCCTTCCCTCCTACTTCTGTGATTCATGGGATTATTTCAAAGTTCATGTGAATGGGCTTCTGGCCGGGCCAAACAACATTGAGGCAAGCAAGGTATCCAGGCACAAGCCTGAAGAGGCACTCACTCTTGCGATTGTGCAAATACAGGGATGACCTCCTTCAAATTTACCCTTTGGGCTCTACCCTATCTCCCATAGCTCCCAGAGCTGTCAGGCCTCTCAGTGTTGACTTCTTCAACTCCTGTCATCTTTTCCTCTACCAACCACAGTCACCTTCTCCTGTACCCACTTGTTATAAACCTGACTTTATTGATAACACTTTTGCCCTCTGATAGAATATTTACTTATTCTCTATCTTTTTTTACCAGCAAAACCCATGAAAGAAGTAAAGATTTGTGCACTGTTGTTTTCAAGTTTTTTTTTTAATATTTATTTATTTATGCATTCAAGAGCTGGGGTGTAAGCCAGAGTTGTGGGGAGGTGTGGGTGTGAGAGGATTCACCAGGGACAGAGTGGGGAGCAGAACAGGTGGATTGACTGAAATGCTGAGGGGAGCAGGGGTAAGACAGGAGATGTCTGCTGCTCCATGTGGGTCAGCTCCCTGGCCAGGGATAGAATTTGTGCTGCAGTGGCTGCCATTATCTTCATGGTGCTGAGACTTAACGCCTTGTGCCACCAGGGAGGCCCTGCATTTAAGTTTTTAGAACAGTGGCTGGCAGGTAGTAGATTTGAAAGAATGAATAAAGGAGTCACCAGTAATTGCCTTAACTTGTATTGCGACTTTCAACATCATGTTATGTGAGTGCTGCCTCCTATGCTTCCTATTCTTGTTCTGGTGGTCTCATCCCAGTGATATATCAGTATCATTGAAATTTCAAGTTCCCTCACCCTACATTTATTCACTATTTTTCATCATCTTCAAGGATCCTCATTTTCTTCATTTACCCCTGATAAACTCTACACATTAGTCTTGTAACCCCTTTTGTTTAAATTCCCTTTTCCCATTCATCTATTAAAATCAATTGATAACACTACCTCTGGTTAAATACAAAATATGCTTTCTACCTATTTTCAACAATATGATAGTGATTGGGGTGAAGGGGAAACCCAAACACTTAAAAGTTGTGCCTGGTCTTTAAATTTATGGCCATAATTCTCAAAATTTATTTCTCTAATATTTTTGCTTTCTCATTTTCCAAAAAGAATTTTGATCTTAGTTTTCTCTTTACAAATGTCAACATTCCACTCTTTTAACACACCACTTGAAGTTAATGACTTTTAAATAAGAAAATTCACTTGCTGATATCTGTCAAGTCCCATGGTTTAAAGATTTTTTCCAGTGCAGTGGAGGTCACTCAGGGATAAGGACAGCCTCAGAAACACGCAGCATCTATCAAATCATTTCTCGGTGCTCATACTTGGCTCTAAAGAGGGCCCAGGGAGGTGGCACCCCTTTACTTAATTTGCATGTTTACCAAGATGAGTAAAAAAAGATATACATCATTTCAGGTATCAGACCTGTCTTTCTAACCAGTGCACCTGAATACTCTGTACAGACATTGAATAAAGCACTTAAATATGGGTTGGGACAGATATTGATGTATTTTTATTCTGATATATTTGAGTTGCTTAATTATTCTTACGAAATAACAGAAACATAAGAAATAACTTCTGTGTGCTGGGCACTTGTACTTTTTTCTATGAAGATTTTTTTTAAAAAGTTTGTAAACCATACATGCGAGGATGGTAAAAACACACTCTAATTTTATATGAATAGTAATTCATACTGTCATATAACTTTGTAGGTTTTGAAGCATTTTAACATGTATTAGCTAGTTTTTGTGGTTCAAGAGAATAAATTTGCTCTCTCTGCCTAGAGGAGTTAAGCAGTAACTTACTAACTTCTGAGTTGTGCCTTGAAGAGTAATCGGTAGTCACTAGCAGGCATGGAAGAAAGGTATTGCAGGAAGGGGGAAGCCTGAAATACAAAGGAGACGGCTGAGCATGTAAACAGCATGGTTAAGAAATTGTGAAAGTTTAAAATAGCAGGCCTTCATGTAATTGAAATGTATTCAGGTGGAAATATGATAGAATAGAAACATGAGAAATAATAGTATCTTTCCTTCTTTTCAGATTATTTATGTATACAGAAACCCCAAGGATGTTATGTGCTCCTATTTTCATTTTTCAAATATGTTGTCAACTATGAAACCTACAACCACATTTGAGGAATTCATGAAACTATTTCTAGAAGGAAAAGGTAACTGAACTTATAAACTAAGTTTTAATATTTGCTGTCCTGTAGTGAGTTTTTAAGCTTAGTGAGTTTGAGAGAGTGAAAAGATCATCAGCTTGAATAGAAGGTGAGGGGGTCAGTAGTTGATTGTTAGGATTATCTTGGATGACCATGTTCTGCCATTCATACCCACTCTGCTCTCTTTTGCTCACTCTCAGGAGATTGTCTAGATCCTAAAATCATTTGGCTAGGAGGTATTTAGATTTAAACAGCAGAGGAGATTAGTGATACACTTGCATAGAGGTTTCTGTTCTAGCTCAACTGAGAAAGGAACTCAGTTCAGATCACAGTAGATTTGGTGTTGTGGTGCTACATGCTATATATGGTGCCTCCCAGAAATGTCTATTGGACAAAGTCTGTTCCACATTCTTTTCTGAGGAGCCAGTGCAGCTGCTTGAGCAAGAACAAGGTTTGCTGAGATAGAGATGATTTCTACACTGGAGAATTATGCTGAGGTTATAGTACACTATGCAAGCTGAAGTGGCTTGTCAAAGACACTGTAGTGGTACATGGAGAGGGAAATAGCTGTGTGTGTGTGTGTGTGTGTGTGTGTATGTGTGTGTGTGTGTGTGTGTGTGTGTGTCTAGCAGTGGGGCATGCAGGAAGGGAAAATCTCCAGTTGAGCAACAGACTTTGTATTCCTTCTTTTGTTGCTAGTCATTTTCCTGCACCTTGTAATAAGACTATAATTTAATTTTCAACTTTCTCAACATATTTACCTAAATACTTATCTATTCTTCCCACAGTGTTAGGAAGTCTTTGGTTTGATCATATCAAAGGTTGGTATGAGCACAAGAATTACTTTAATATTCAGTTCATGATGTATGAGGAAATGAAGAAGGTAAGATGAGGTTACATTTGAGATTTAACCTGAGCTGTGCCAATCCTGGCCTAATGTATTAATTGTTCTTGTCTAGAACACCTAAGAACAATATGAAATTCGAGATCCATATTAAGTGTATTATGAGACTTTTTCCCTGTATGTTATGTATTTTGTTTACAAGGTTTTCATTTACAGTTAATACCATAACATTTCTTATTAAAAAATCATGTATGAGGGATTATCTGTCTGTATGTGAGCCTGTATATGTTTCATTTTTGAACCAGACTGTTATCCATTCAGTTATATATTATTGACTCTGCTTCCTGTATTATCCACCCTCTGACTTTATAGATTATATGTTCACACACTGGGACCATTTCTTGGGATATTTAACCTTGTCTGACTTGTGTTAAGCATTGTATGATAAAGTAAATGAAAATATCTGTGTATTATTAGAAAAATCCAGTTCCAAGTAACAGTCAATATAAGAGGTTTAAAACATAAGAGCCTCTTTTGTTTATTTACTGTAATCCAGAAATAGGCTATTCTAAGACTGGATATGGCAACTCAAGGGCTACCTGAACATTAAAAGCATTTTTTATCTTTTATTTGTCTTATATTTGTGTGAAAGTGATCTCTTTCATAATTTCAAGATCGTTGTCATGGATCCAAATTCCCATCCTCATGTGATAACAGCAGAAAGAAGGAAACTGGAACAAAAGGGCTTTTTCTCTTTCATGGTTGATGTCCTTAGATCATTTGTTTTCAATGAGAAAATTCCAGCCATATGACCACCTCAGACCTCAGACTAATCTCCTGTCCCAGAGAATGAGATTTCCACAAGGATCTTAGGTCAACTAGGATAGATCTGAAACGGGCATACACACTGCTGTTAGAACACCACCAGAGATCCTTCAGCAAGAAAGGAGCTTAGCTCTGAACTGCAGGCACTGAATGATAGTGCCCCTTGCTGAATATTTATAACTAGCTTTAATTAAAAGCTGCCTCTAAATCATGATAATAAGCTTAGACTTTGCTGTTGAGTCACCTGACAAAGAAAGGTTCAGTGATGAGGCTGATTTTGCAACTCTCTTTAAAATAGTACCTCCAGTTATGTCTCCTGATTTTCTTACTTGGGCTTGTTCCCACTAACCCCAGAAATGCTCAACTTCTAGCTTTTCTGTAATCCCGCATCTCGCCATTCCGTGAGACTGCAATATAGCATATCCTGTTTCTTTTATCTAGACTATTTCTAGTTTTGTCTACCTAGAAAATTCCTATTTTTCCTTTAAGTCTCAGAATAAATTTGTCTTTTTGAGACTCTCTGAATTCTCTTACACAACTATCCTCTCCCTAGAGGTCTTGATAATCAATTCTGAGCACAGATTTCATTATCATCCCTCTGTTCACTTCCACCATCCCCCAGGGCAGTGTCTGAGATAGAGCGGCTACTCCTCAGACATTTGCCAGTGAACACAGATTAAATGAATTATGAGAACTTTTAAAATGAGCCAAAATAAGTACTAAAGCAGACAAATGAAGGATTAATTTACCAAGAAGGAATAAGAAAGTCATTGCTCACTGTTCAACTCCACATTTATAACCAGCCAAAGCACCTACAACTTCCACTCCCATTATGATACTTAGTTGTGACATTTCTATGCTTTTTTCTTATAATTTGTGCCATTTACTATGTTTTGATTTATTTCAGGATCTCAAAAGTTCTGTTAAAAAAATCTGCAGATTTCTGGGGAAAGAACTGAGTGAGGAAGCCATGGACACTGTTGTGAAACAGGCCACATTTCAGAACATGAAGTATGACCCACTAGCAAATTATGAAAATATACTGAATGACAAGCCTGGGATAAAAAGAACTGGAGGCCATTTCCTCCGCAAAGGTGAAGTTCTGCAGTGAATTGTTTTGGATTATAGAACAAATGGACCAAAGTTTAGCTCCTGGCCTCACCCCCCCAGAGTTTCCAAAAATGGAATCTTCATGACCTTTCTCTCTCATCTATACAGTTTATTTTTCGTGATTTCTACTTAGTGTTCTTCATGAACCCACATTAATTGGTCCCTGAAGAAATAAGAAACCTAAAATCAAAATACCTGCTGCATGGGCCCTGAAAAACTACCAAGGCCTGGCACAGTGTCTGCACAAAATGGATGTTCACTTAGTGGTAGAGTCTTTCCCCTCATTAACATGGCCGCTGCATCTGATGCTGAGCTAATAATGGTGGATCTGTTGGCCATCATTGCCTACTTTTACCTCTTTGTGATTTATCGTGAATCTCCCCCAGGGCTAAATTGAGAACTCAGATCAGCTGTTCTTTCATTATTGGGAGGGACAGTTATGCGTCTTTTTATTAAACCGGACTCTCACATTATAAAGCTTAAAGTAATATCTAATTGATCTGGCCTCTGGTTAGTGAGTTTTTAGAATGAATTCTTTGTTCAATTGCAGTTGAACAGGTTAAATGTTTTTATTATTTCATATATTTCATAATTTAGTATTTTAGTATTTTTGTTCAGTTGTTTATTTTTAGATCAGAGTATTTTGATATCAACTGTTTCTTTTCTTGGCTTTCCTTTTATAAGCTGCTATTTGTCATCACAACTCTCTGTAAATGTCGTTGAAGTCTGTCTCATATCCCAACTCGGTAAATATGGAGAAATTTCATGTTTGCATTATGAACTGTATGACCTATGGTTATTTTTAAAAATTCTTCTGAGCATCCAAATTCTCATAATAAATATTAGCTCAGTGATACCTGATCCTATGGAGTTTTAAAAAGACTCTGCAATACAATAACCAGTGTTAGCCTGAAACAAAATAGTGATTGTATTGTAGTAATTTTCTATTTCTTCCAGCTGGCTGATAGTTGAGAAGGTGGACTAATTTATATCTAATTGGGTATAATTGTAATTGAATAGTTTTTCTGCTGCCATAAAGCTGGAGAGTGAGGGTCAGAGCTTTGTAGAGGAGTAATTGGGAACTTAGGGTTAAAAAAAAGTGTGAAAAATAATATTTCCCTCAACACTAAGATATTATGTCCCTCCACTCCTATCCCTTTCCCTGAAGTAATTTCTTTGCTTCACCTATTAGGCATTGTTGGAGACTGGAAAACTCACATGACTGTGGAACAGAATGAAAGGTTTGACAAGATTTTTCAAAAGAAGATGAGAGATTTTCCTTTGGAGTTCATCTGGGAGACAAATGAAGAATAGAATTCTAAACTCAGCACAAAAAATACTATGAAAGCACTTTCAGAAGACTATACTTTTTATATATACTTTCACCCTTGATTATCATAGCATCATTATTAGAAAACATCAGTGATTAATAAATATTGATGTAGTAGTCCTTACATCATTTGTCATCTGTGATTTCTGATTAAATAGGATTTTACTTATTATACTGACAGTAATTTCAGAGATCTTGAGCAAAATGGGAGATCATAGCATGATCAACTTGCTATCCCGAAATGGAAGTCTTTTCAATTTTTAAAAACTGTCTTTTTTTTTAATTCATATATAATACTTTAATTTTTGCATAACCAAATAATCAACTTTTAAAGTTTTTAGATTTTATGTTTTACATTGTAGAGTCTTTAACCCAAATATTTTCATAAATCATATTTTTACTTAATCAGGAAATTATTCTTCTGTTGTGAAAATATAGTGCTTTTCCAAAAAATAACAAATGGAAGCAATGTCATGTGTTGAATAATCCATCATTTTCTTTCTGATTAAAATAGATATGATCATATTCTAAATAATTGTATTTAGAGTTGACTCATGTATAATGAGATAGTACTCTGATGATAAACTTTTCTTCAGTCAAGGGCATGACAATTTCTAAAATAAATTTATAAGCAGTGAAAATGAATTGTGTTGGAATTACATTAACTATTGCTTCATATTTGAAAAGTAATGATTAAAAACCAATAGCATTACTGACTGTTACCATCCAGAAATACTGTACACCTATTTATTTGTGTTTTTTAAGTCATTTGGTAAAGATACAAGGTGTTTTTAAAATAATTGCTTGTTAAATTTATTCACAAACATATAGATATCTCTTAGCTCTTAAAAAAGGAAGTATTTAATTCTTAATACCAGTGTTGTTGATTCTGGTTCTTTAGTCCCCTGCCCTAAAGTTTAAAAATTGACCTAGGGCCTCCCTGGTGGCTCAGCGGTTGGGCGCTGAGCTGTGGAGCTGTCGGCAGCGGTGGCGTGGGTTCAACACCGCCCAGGCAGGGGGCTGGGGGGGGGGGAATTCCCATGTGGCATAGCAGACCTCTCCTGCCTCGCCTGCTGCTCCCCTCAGCAGTGTGCTTCCATTGGTCTGCCTGTGCTGCTCCCCGCTCTGAACCCTCTTGCTGCCGCATGCCTCTGGCCTGTACCCCAGCTTGTATGCATAAATAAATAAATCTTAAAAAAAAAATTGGCCTAAACCCGTAATTGGCAAATGCACCCAAGAAAGAAAACCAAAGAGAGTTCAACTAAAAAGGGCTCTTCCCTCTGGAACTTTGTTTAATCTAATTCTTATTGTTTTCATAGATCCAAGATTTTAAAAATTTTAACTTTTGACTTTATCTGGTTTTCGCTTTTTTTTCCTTCTGAGCATGAAGAAGGGGAAGAAGTCCATGAAGTCCTCCACGAAGAAGTCCATGGGAGGACTCACATGACCTAATTATATTCTTCCTTTCTAGGAAGGTAAGTCCTTATCCAAATTTTAATGATTGATATTAAGGTTTGTCACTGAAAGTACCCATCTATTCTCTGTCATCGAGCAGTTACAGTGGCCACCCACCAACTCTGAAGAGTTGTTTGTCTAGCAGTAAGAGCCACCTGAGACTTGCAATATCTTTACTGATGATACTTTTTAACCCGCAAATACATTTGTAAGGCAATGTGAGTTTTAAATGAGAATCACAGGAATTTATAGTTCAAGTGCAAGTACTTGAAGTGCAAGTAGTGCAAATGCATGACTCTGTTGATGGCACAAGTCTTACACCCAATGATTCCTCAAACTGCAACATACTTTGTCTCATAAAATCATTCCTTTGGGAGTCTGGGAAGATGGTGGGCTCAGGTGATGCTCAAATATGCAACCAAATTACACCCAAGCAAAGATATGAACAGGTGACTACCATGTACATCAAAAGTGACAGCATGGTGGAAAGGGGTAGGAAAGATTAATTGAACTGTGTTTGGAGCCATTTGGGGCCATATAACCCATGAGATATGGGCAGTTGTCATACGGGGTCTCTACTGTTGTTAACTCAAGGGCTCATGGTCATATTGAGGACTTTAAAATCATGAAACTATACTTGAGAGGGGTGCACAGAGTTGGTATGTAGGATAAAGGGTATGTAACTAAAGAAATAATAAGGCAGTGCACAATGTGATTATCTACTTCAGCCTGTGGCTCCTGAAATAACATATGGAATGTTTGTCAGGGAGAGCCAGATTGAGTTACCTGAGTTTCCTTACAATAGAGGCTATTATTTCAGCCTGTAGTTGTGTTATGTAAAAGATCTGCTTTACGCCCACCTGGGGCTAAAGCCAAGATGATAACCAAATACTCTCTTTAATAAGCTTGAGGTGCCTGGATTTTAACAACAAAAACATGTGCCCTAGGCTCAGTACTCAAAAGGCAAAGAGAATTTCTGACTATGACCCTATCTCAGTTATCATCTTCATTCAGTGCTACATCTATTGTTCAAGCACAGTTTAGAGGTTGAGGCTGCCATGAGATTCTTAGAGATGTTTTGGCTTAGAGAACTTAGAGAAGTTGGCCAAAGGAGGAGGGGTCATTGTATTCTTTGCCACTCAAATGGTTACTCATATTACATATTCACATTTAAAGCAGTGGACCGATCACCTATAAAGTAGAATGAAGATTAAAAGACCAATGTAGTGAAAGTAATTAAAGATAAAACAATTAGGCAAGGGAATTATATAAGATAAAGATGGGAACTGAGATATCAAAACTATAAAATGTGGGAGGAGTTTAAAAATGCACAGTTTTGTATTGTGTTCAAATATATGTAGCTCCTAACTCAAAATGGATTAATATGTGACTACCACAATAACCACACAGCAAGAACATATAGTAAAAAGACAAAAATGGGGCCTCCCTGGTGGTGCAAAGGGTTAAGTCGCAGCACTATGAAGCTATCCAGAGCCATTGCAGCACGAATTTGATACCTGGCCAGGGAGCTTTCCACATGGCGCAGCTGACCTCTCCTGCCTTGCCCGATGCTCCCCTCAGCTGTGCATTTCTGCCTGTTCTGCTCCCCACTCTGTCTCTGGTGAATCCTCTCACCACCACCCCACATCTCTGGCCTACACCCCAGCTTGGATGCATAAATAAATAAATCTTAAAAAAAATTAAAAAAATGAAAAACAACCAAAAACACCACTGAGGAAAACTAGCTCCAGAGAAGGAAAAGAGAGGAGGAAAGAACAGAAAGGAAATTGGAAACAAAAATAAATCATCTAGTAAAATCACAATGACTACAAACATATCATCATCTTAAATGCAAATGGACTAAACTCTCAAAAGACAGAGTGACTGAATGTCTAAAAATAAGGCCAAATTAAATGGGATAAGACACTCAACACTGAAAGTGAAGGGACAGATAACATTCTGTGCAAATGCAGCTGAAAGTAAAGCTGGTATGCCTACACTCATATAGGACAAAATAGACTTTCAAACAAAGACTTCAATAAAACAAAAAGATGAACACTATGTAATGATAGAGGGGTAAATTTATCAAGAAGATATAACAGTGATAATATGTACATACCCAACATAGGAGCACCAAAATGTAAAAGTCAAATATTAACAGTTCTAAAGGGAGAAATACAATAAGTAGTACACAATAAAGTAGGGAACTTTGATACATAACTTACATCAATGGATAGATATTTCAGACAGAAAATCAATGTGGAGTCATTGATATTAACTAATACATTGGTCCAGATGGACATAGTCATTATATAAAGAACATTCCAACCAAAGGAGCAGAAAATATATTCCTCACAAGTGCACATAGAACATTCACAGTGACAAATCACATGTTGGAAAAAAATCAAGGCTCAATAAACTTCAGATGATTAAAATCATATCAAATATCTTTTCTGACCATAATTAGATATTAAAAAAACAGAAGAAAGCTGGAAAAACTTCAAATACATGGAGATTAAATAGCATGCCAATAAATGATTTTGGGTCACTAAATAAAGAAAATTAAAAAATACATAGGGATGAATGTAAACAAAGATATTACATATTAAAATCTTTGGGATGCAGCAAAAGTAGACCTAATGGAGTTTTTAGCAATATAAGTGTATATGAAGAAACAAAAAAATTCTCAAATAAATCATGTAAACTTACATCGACAGAATAAGAAAAAGGAAGATGAAAATATGCCCAAAGTCAATAAAAGGAAGGAAATAACAAAAGTCAGGTTGGAAAAAATGAGCTAAAAACCAAAAGAAATACAAAATATCAATGAGGCAGCAAATAGTCCTCCTGTCTGCCTGTGACCATGCAGGTGTTTCTCTTCATCGAATTCCTCCCTTTGCAAAGCAACAACCTCAGCTCTCCTCCCAGGGCTGCTCACCTGTGACCAGGCAGGTCTCTCTTTTAACAAACTTTTCCCTTTTGGTGCAGCTCTTTCTGCCCACTTGTTTTGTGCAAATGTCCTTTTATAATATGTCCTTCCATGTATGTCTTCCATTTTATATTGTCCTTCCATTTTATAATAAACTTGCCCTTTTGGATACTAAAAAAAATAAGAAAAGCTGACTCTTTGGAAAAAATAAACACAATTCACAAGACTTTGGCTAGTGTAGTAGCAGGCTACTGTGCCAGCCTGGCACCAATGCAGGTTCCTATGATAGGGCAGATGGACAAAGGACATTCTGGAGTCCTCAGTGGTTTTGGCAGGCTTTTAATAGTCTTTTGTAGCGAGGCAACCATGTACAAGGCAGGCTCTTGCTGCTGCTGCTTTGCGCATGTGCACACCACACCATGCCACTACTACTCTGCAACTACTTTACTAACCCTGCTACCCTACGCTAAGCCACGCCCCCTCAGGCACTGCCCTCAGGCACATGGCCCACGCCCATCCCCAAGGGGAGGGCTGGAAAGCCTAAGGGCTATCCCACCTACCCTACAGTTAGACACATTAATTTAAAAAAGAGATAAGATTCAAGTAAATAATCAAAAGTCAAATACAAAGAATCAGAATATACCAGTATGACCATATTTATGCCAACAAATTGGCAAACCTAAAAGTGACTTAATTCCCTGAATTGCACAATTTTGCAAGAATGAAATACTAACAAACAGAAAATCTGACCAGACAGAAGAAACTGAAAAAAGTAAAATAAAAAGCTATCAAAGATAAATATTTCATGATAAGATAGTTTCACTGGTGAATTATTTAAAAGATTCAAAGAACTAATATCCATCCTTCTCAAACTGTTGAAAAATAGAATGAAAAGGAAACACTTCCTAACAACTCTTATGAGTCATGCATTAATTGATACCAAAAAGAGGTAAGGGCATCACAAAAGAAAAAAATGAAATTACAATCCAATATTTATGATGAAGATAAATGAAAAAATCCTTAACAAAATGTTAGCAAAATGAATTTATAAATAATACATTAAAATATTAGACACCATGATCAAGTCAGATTTATTCAGGGATGCAAGGATGACTCAACATGGATACATGATAAATCAAGTTGACAAAATGAAGGATAAAATACATGATACTCTTAATAGATGACTCTAACCAGTTTCTGGTTAGAGTCAGGTTCTACTTACAAAATTTTTCTCAATAAAATGTGTTTAGAAAGCACACACCTAAACATAAAAAGTTCATAGATGACAAACCCATAGCCAACATTATATTTAATGGAAAAAAAACCCAAAGCTTTTTCCTCTACGATCAGAAGCAAGACGAGGGCATCCACTCTTACCACTTACTATTGGACATATTGGAAATGTAAATCAAAACCTTAACAATATTTCACTTATCTGGTGCCAGAATGACTATTATCAATAAGTCAAGAAACAGTAAGTATGGGGAAGGTGTATTCATGTCCTGTTGGTGGGCATGTAAATTGGAGCAGTTTATTCAGCCACACTATGGAAAACAATAAGGAGATTCCTCAAACAATTAAAACCAGAATCACCATGTGATCCAATAATCCCACTCCAGGGTATTTACCTGAAGAATATGAAAACAGTAATTTGAAAATAAATTTGCACCACTATGTTTACTGTAGCAGCACTAAATACAATGACCCAGGTATAAAGACAACCTAAATGCCTGACTACAGATGAGTAGATAAAAGATATGTGGTATATATACACACATAATGGAATACACTCAACTATAAAAATTAGGATGAAATCTTGCCGTTGTAACACTATGAACCCTTGAGAGAATTACTCAAAGTGAAATAAATCAAAAGGAGAACGACAAATACTGAATAATAATATTCATTTGTGGAATATAAAGAAACAAAGAAAATAAACAAGCAAAACAAAAACATAAACAGAACCTTAGATTTTGCAGACAGAGTGGTGGTAACCAATGGGGATGAGATAGAGGTTGAGCAGCTAGAGGAGGTACATTGATTGTTATTGGATGGTGACTGGAGATTTGGTGGTGGGTGTGGTGTGAAATATATAGTTAAAAAGGCAAAAATCTGCACAACTATACACCAATATCACCTCAATAAAACTTATGTGTAAAATATTTTTAAATACTGATGAAAATAAATTTACTAACCATCCCTCATGCCCAAGGAAGTTATTACTATACCTTTCAAATACGCCTTGTAGTTTGCTATTTAATTGCCAAAATTAATTGCCATTTACCTAAGTTCTCCTTCACATCTTCAATAGCTTTGAATCCTTTGCTGTTTTCAAAGGGGACTGATATTCTTTTTTTTTAAAAAAAATATTTATTTCTCTTACTCGAAATTTAACTCCTCATGTTTGCATTAACATGTGATTTCACCTGCTTCCAGTAAGATGGTCAGTGACCTTTAAACTAAAGAGGAAACCTCATACAGACTAGGCACCACTGAGAAGTTACTCTTTCAAAGGTAGTGCAAATATAACCAAAAAGTCTCCCACTTAGTCTGATGAGTATCTTACTTTTTATCTAATCACTTTGGAATTTAATGGATAAAACTTAATTTTTCTAAAGTGAATTTTTTATTAAAAACTTAAATATTAAAAAAAAAAAACACCTGATGGCTAGTGGATGATCTTTGAGCTTTTTAACGAAAAACCAGGAGAATTTGTTCCAGCTCTCTCTAGCCCCACGTAGAACTTCTCTTGCTTATACTTTAACTTTTTCTTTGAAGTAATGGGTAAACAAGATTCAGAACTTGAACTCAAAAGAACCACCCCCTCCCCCCCTTTTTTTAATCATGATTGTGACTTTGGAATTCTCCATAAATAACCCTTGAGAGTTTTCTGGTGTTCAAACCCACAGCTAACGTCATTCTATTCTTTCTCTCTTTCTCTCTCCCTTTCCCTCCCTCGTGCGCTCTCTCTCTCTCTCTCTCTCTCTCTCTCTCTCTCTCTCTCTCTCTCTGCTTGCTTGCTTGCTTGCTTTCCTTCTTTCTTTCCTTCCTTCCTTTCTTTCTTTCTTTCTTTCTTTCTTTCTTTCTTTCTTTCTTTCTTTCTTTCTTTCTTTCTTTCTTTCTTTCTTTCTTTCTTTCTTTCTTTCTTTTTCTTTCTTTCCCTTCCTTTCTTCCTTCCTTTCTTCCTTCCTTCCTCTCCCT
>PVIJ01008903.1:0-70642 GCA_004024925.1 Scalopus aquaticus
CAGCACCACTACACCACCACCACCACCATCACCACCTCCGCCACCACCATCACCAACACCACCACCAACACCACCACCAACACCACCGCCACCACCACTACACCACCACCACCATATTCGCCAGGTCCTCAGTCAAGCCAGGAAGCGTGGGAGCTGGGTCCCTGCTTTGATTGTTGGAGACGGAGGGCCTGGAGCAGAGCTCTATGCCCCACATCTGGCTTTGTTCAATCCAGATATCAGTTGCGACAGAATAACCCAGAACCCCAAACTGAGTCCCTGTGCTGAACACAAGTTCTATGCAGTGAATGGAGATGACAGTAAGCTGAAGAAAGAAGGGCCAGGCTTTTTTTTTTTTTTTTTAAGATTTACTTATGTATGCATACCATGCTGGGGTGTAGGCCAGAGGTGGGGGGTGGTGAGAGGATTCATCACAGAGTGAGGAGCAGAACAGGTAGATGGACTGAAGTACACTGCTGAGGGGAGCAGCAGGTGAGACAGGGAGGTCTGCTGTGCCATGTGGGAAGCTCCCTGGCTGGGGATAGAACTCCTGCTGCAGTGGCTGGGGATAGCTTCACAGTGCTGCACTTAACCACCAGGGAGGCCCTAAAATTGCATTTAACATTCTATTTCAAGTTTCACAAACCTACTATAACTTTGCTTTATGTTAGATTTTTCTTATGCTTCCCCATTTTGCAAAATAACCTCGCTTTAAGCAAAATTTCTTTTTCCTCAGCAAAATGAATCTTCATTCCTTGTACCTTCTCTTATTGAAATCACACATCTAATTTTTTTTTGCATACAGAGATATTTCCCTTATTCTTTGCATTAATTTTAATTGTATGTATTAGAATTCCTAACCCTAAAATTTTTAATAGAAACCAAGCAAGCAATTATGAACTCTGTTTTAGCAGCATTCTTTAGGTGGACAAATTTATAAATAGCTTGTATAATTTCAAACAATGTGTTTCCTTATACTACAATTTTCGATGTTATACAAGATACGTTTACTAAAAAGTCGAAATAGGGCCTCCCTGGTGGTGCAGCAGTTAAATGCTGGGCTGTGGAGCTGACAGGATCGATGCATGGCTGGGGAGATTCCCACATGGCACTGCAGACCTCTCCTGCCTCGCCCACAGCTCCCCTGCTCCCCTCAGCAGTGTATTTGTGTCGATCTGCCTGTTCTGCTCCCCACTCTGTCTCTGGTGAACCCGCTCGTCACCCCATGCCTCTGGCCTGTACCCCAACTTGTATGCATAAATAAATCTTTTTAAAAAATAAATTAAAAAAATAATAAAAAGTCTAAATATCCTTAATTCTTCTGCAGCCAGAAGCCAAAAATAATCTGTTTGGTAATTAATGTATTTGCATTTTATTTGTTTGAAGATAATTTGAATATTTAATGAATTTCCATCATTTAACTTAGTAAACTTGATACTGGAATTTCAGGTTTTCAAGTCTAGTCTCCCAGCCAGGAGTGGACCCCAGGCTGCAGGGGCAGTGCCCAGTCCCAGCCACTAGACCCCCACGGGCTGGTGTCACACGAAGCCGCAGCAGGAACTTCACTGATGCTCAGGCAAGCAAGTGAAAGGAGGCACATTTGTTTAGAGGAAGAAAAAGTTTATTAGAGAGAAAACCGACGGAAATAAAGTGGGACTCCCAGGCCAGTGGAACCAGGCAAGAGAGGGGCAAGGAAACCCAAGTGGAGTAGTGTTGTGTCTTAGGGAATATACCTTCTTTCCCTGACTATTCTAAAGCTCCATCTGTTTCTTTATGATTGGGTAGTTCTTGGTGGTCCCACTGCTGCCTTAGTGCCTCTGTGCCCGGAGTTAAGTCTGTGTCCTAGTCTGGAATGTCCTGTTGTCCCTAGTCCTGTGGTGCTCGACTAGTTCCCTTTGGAATTCATTGCCCTTATCTTTGGATCCTCCCTTATTCCTCTTATTGCCCTTATCTCAGAAGCAACCTTCCAGGGCTCCCTGCCTGCTCTTCCTTGAAGCTACCTGATTATAACTTGCCCTATTGTTACAGGGCAGGAGAGGGGCACCACCGAAACCCCTAGACCTGCCCTGTTCTAAATAGGTTCTGCCATCCACCGCATCAATACAAAACGTAAGGACCTTAAGTGGAAACCAGACTTTAATACAATTAGAAAAGACAGAGACAAAGAATATATTTTCTAAGTCAAGCTCCCAATATTATCCAACTCCTCATGAGTATAAGTCCACCCAAATGGGATTGGCCCAAAGCAAGTCTCGAAAGCCTGCCACTAGTCTAGAACAGCTTTTGGCAGAGACCCACACCTAAGGGTCAGAAACAGCCAGACAATTCTGGGAGGAGCCAAAATGCCTTTCGGCGGGGACCTATCCAAAAGGGTCAGAAACAGTTAGACAATTCTGAGAGGAACAGAACAACATCAAAACCAAAATCAACACAGCCATCGTTAACCTCCCCACGTGTCTCTCACTCACATCTCTTTCAATCAGTCCAAGCCAGTGCAGCTTCTTTACAAGTCTCTCTGCTCCTTGGGCCTCTGCTGGCTCTCCATCCTTCGTCCGTCTCCTCCTGTCTTCTGTCTGTGTTCTGTGTCTCCTCCGTGGGTCTCAAGCTTCTTATATCCTGCTCAGCTCCACCCTACCTTGGGTGGGACGGGGAACCTGGGACACACCCTTTCTTCTGGGGACCACCCTGTTACACTATGTCTCAAACTTAGTAAAACTACAAGTTTTAAATTACCAAAAATGTTTGAGAAATTATTTGACAAAATAATTGCTGGAAAATTTCCCTAGAAATTCTTTTCCCACTTATTTTACTTACACCACTTACTTCTATTATAAACTGTAAAATATTAGACCAAATAAAATATTAGACCAAATATTAGACCAAAACTTATGAAATATTAAGACAAAGTCCATTTTAAGTTATTTTTCTTGTTAGAGGACATCAACTTATTTTGACTAAGATAAACAGTTCATTTTGACTAATAAACCCAAGTAAAATAAAAGTATTAACTTAATGTTGGTGACTCTAAAGATATGCCCATTTTAATTAAACCAGCAAACTTAACCTAGCTCTTACTTACCAAAAATTTTCCTGGATCACATTAATTTAAAAACTGTTTGCATTAGATTTTATTGTTTTCTGGGAGGTTTAGAAATTACGTATAGAAAATAAATAAAACTCATTTACAAATTAATTTTGGTAATATCATCTGAAAGTAGAAAAATATAATTGTAATCAGACACATCCACATTTGATTATTAGAATACAAGTGAAAACTTACAAGTTTCGTTTTAAATTTGTCGAGAATCAGGCACAAATCTCCTATGGACTAGATGTCGCCTGAGGAGGTTTTTAAGTAGCCACTTTTAGATTTTTAAAGGGCTTCCTCTTTGTGTTTTTTCCCTTATTCTTCCCTCCCTGATGTTTGCATTTCAATGGATGGCCTAGATTATGAGTTTCTGGAGAAGAAAGAATCCAAGTCTCTCCTAAAAAGATTTTTAATTATTTCCCAAGGCCAGGATTTTATAACATCTGCAAACATTTTGAAATCAGTGGGCAAGCCTCTGAAGATGGTAAAGGTAGACCATGTCTCCAGAGCTGCACTTCAGGTTTTGCAAAGTGGAAAGATTTTCTTCTCCCTCTGGGCACATTCTACTGTGGGGAGAAGGTCAGAAAAAGAAAATTTATCATCAGACTTTGACTATCAGATTCCAGTTTGGTCAATTTTTTTTTTTTGGGGGGGGGTCAAATTTTTAACCACAGAGTTATTATTTAAAAGAAAATGTCCTTCTCAGGCCTTAATTATCAACAGAATAGACCGAACATATTTCTGGGTATTAAATAATCTTATGGAGCCCAGAAGCATTCTGAAAGTGTGAAGGAAATCGCCTCAAGATCCAAAACTGTTCCCAAACATGGTCTAAAGACTTAGATGCCCACAGGTGAATGTGTAAAAGAGATATGTGTATCCACACAAAAGGAATACTGCTGAGCTCTTGTTACAGGGCAGCCCCGATATAAATGGGGTGCCTGTCTGTGGGTTCTCACCCGTGCGCTTAAAAGGGGCTTATAAGACTTAACTGAAGACACACACAATAAAATTAATAAAAGGGTTTATTTACAAAAAAGGAAGGGAAAAAGATAAAGAATAAATTGGTGAATGCGCCTACCAGTTCTGCTGATCTGAAATCTTAATGGCACACTCAAAAACCTGACAACCCACAACCACGAGTAATCGCCCCCCTCCAAACTCACAGGTCTGGTTTTTAAATCCCAAAACCATTGCTTAACTCCACCCTCAGTCCTTCTTTCGGTGATGATGGCATTCTGGGATTCGTAGTCCTAGGTGTCTTGGATCTCTCTGGCTTGAGGTGGGGGTGGGGTCCTGGGACACTCCCCTTTCCTGAGGACCCCCCTCTTACACTATCAAGGATGAATCCTGCCATTTGCAAGAGCAGGAGGACCTAGAGTGTATTATGCTATATGATAGAAGTCACTGTGTTGTCTTACTCAAATGTGTTAGATAGAGAAACCAAACTAAATAAAAGAAAAAAAAACTTTTAGACCATAAAATCAATTAGTGGTTACCAGAGGGAAGGGGGAAAGTTGAATCAATTGTGTGATGAAGGACAGAACTGGGCTTTTAGTGGTGAAGTAATGTATACATGCTGATTTTCAATGATGCACAACTGAAACTTACAGTGTTAAAATGAATATTATCTCAATAAAAATTTTTAAAGGCTCAGCTAATTCCCCTGAGGGCTGACTATAGACTCTACTACAAATAATTTCCTCTTTCTGTCTGGCCATATGTTGGGCTCTCAACCTGGTTGCTGAAATGCCTGGGCTTCAAGGAGAAAGGGGGGACTCAGACTGAGAGCAGATGCTCTGTAAATAGGTGTATGCCCTGCCACACAGACAGGTTATTCAGATAGTAACTTTATTTCATGAATCCAATTCTGCGTAGGACCCTCAATTTTCATTCTTTCGGGTAGTTCAGGGAGTGGCCTGTCTTTGGGAGGCCTTTTCTGAAAGCCTTGGGAAGGCCCACCCTTCCGCACCTGGCAAATGTTCAGCTTCGAGGGACAGAGACTTAGAGTCAAAACCTTATCTCTACTGTTTTGCATGGGGCCCTGGGGAAATGTTTCTAAGCCTCTGCATATCAGTGAGTTCATCGGGCACCTGCAGCAGAACATGATGATATTTTGATAGTTCTATTTTGGAGAAGAGATCTTCTTGCTGGAAGATCCTCGAGGTGGCAAGCAGGGAGGCCCCCTCATCTTATCCCCACCACACACAGACAGTCAACCGTGAGCTGTTGGTGCTTCCCTTCCATGGTGTGGTCACTTATTAATGACAACTGCTCCTTCTGGAGCCCCTTCTATGCACTCTATATCACTGCACTAGACCGGCCTCATTAATACCTTAAGAGGGATCTGCGCTCTGACCTGGGTGACCCTAAATCCAACCACAAAATCTGAGGCTCTATTGCCTCCCTGTGCGTCCTGACCTTTCCCCTTCCTCCCCCACTTCAGGCATGACAGGGAGACCCCAAAGCCTTGGAACAGGAACCCAGGCACCCTGGGGCTAGCCCTAGCTTCTGCTACCTGCCCTCAAGCCCCAAGAGGGAGGAGTGGACAAGGGTCTGGCTGCAGCTGGTCGAGCTGCACGGGCCTGGAAGCTGTGTAGGTTCCTGGTTCCCACCGGGGTCAAGAGTGACACCTGATCCAGGTGAGTTGTGAAATGGCATGAGGTGGCAGCCTGCCTGCGTGCCCGCAGAGCACTCTACCTGCGGGGCCCCGCCCCTACCCCACGCCCCCCTCGAGGGAGTTTAAATCCCCCCATCCCGGCAGCAGCTCACACCTGCACCCCGCCCCGCCCGGCTGCACCATGCCTGCCTGCCGCCTCGGCCTGCTCGCTGCCGCCCTCCTCGGCCTGCTGCTGCTAGGCCTACCCCCGGTCACAGGTGCGTGGGGCGGGGTGTGTTTGGGGGCGGGGGGCTGGCGCCCAGAGAGGCTGAGCCAAGAGGCCTGGACAGTCTGGCAGAGGTGTAGCCTCTCTGGGCTGAAGAAATGGGAATTCTTGAGGCGGAAGTGAAGAGATCCAAGAAGTCGAAAACTGGGAATTTCTCGTGCATTAAGGTAGTGCTCCTCAGAATTTAGGGTGCGGGATCCAAAGTATTCCGGGTGGGGAGACCACTGAAGTCTGAAATTTGGGGGAGAGGCTCTGCGCTGAAGGTGGAGATTTAGTGGCCAGAGCGGGGGACCCTCTGCCTGAACATCAGAAATTCCTACATGCTCAGCTGTGGGGGGTGGGGGTGGGGTTCTATAAGGATTGCGGGCGCTGAGGCCAAGGGTTAGGGAGCTGCTGCGTTCCCAGGTGTTGGGAGACCCTTGGTCTGGAGGTGGGATCCTGTGAAGCCCATAAGGGAGGCCCTTCCGGCCACAGACTCCTTTAAGTTGGAAATTTGGGCCCCTAGATTGAGCGCAGGGCTTGGGCATCCTCTGGGACTGGGACTCGGGTCCCCTGGTTAACGCCCCTGCCTCCGTTCTCAGGTACAGTAGTAGAGAAGGCGGGGGTGTGCCCCGAGGTAACGGTGGGCCAGAACTGTACGCAGGAGTGCCAGTCCGATGGAGAATGCGCGGACAACCTCAAGTGCTGCCCTGCCGGCTGCGCCACCATTTGCCAGATGCCCAATGGTAACCCCTGGGCGACCCGCGGCGGGGCAGGGCGGGAGAGGGCTGGGGGGAAGCGGGAGCGCCTGGGTTCCGGGAAGAGGGGCGCTGCCCTGGGACCCCTGGCAAGGTTGAGGCGGATGGAACCAGATCCGCCAGGCCCGGGGGAGACAAAGGCGTCGCTGAAGCACAGCGCGGGGGAAGGGAACCCCCCCATACCCGGTTGGATTCGATTCTCTGGTGCATGACGGGCTTCCGGGCGCGCACAGCCGGGATGTGGTTCCGGGAGATCCTCGACCCGGGTTCGCAGTTTCCTCCCGGGGGAGGGGGAAGGTGGGGGGTGGCCAGTGAGCTGGGCCCCCACCTGGGGCGCTCATCCCTCTGGGTCCCTCCCCTGGGGCCTGGGGAAGGACTTGGAGTGCCTGACCTGGCAGGTCTTCCAAGATTCCTCTGTCCGGGCAGAAACAGACCTCGATTTAGGGGAGGGCTCAGCTCATCTTAAGATGTGGAAATGAGGGGGGCAGGGAGGAGAGGGGAGGATTTTCCATCGCAGTCAGAGCTAGAGGGTCCAGCATTTTCCTGAGTGCCTTTGAAGGCAGGCAGGGCTCCTCCCCGGCGTCCCTTCCCCTTCCTCATCTGTGTGAGGAAGTTTGGGTGCTCCGTGAAAGGGGCGCAGACCTACAGCCTCTCCCCGGCTCCGGGGCTCCCATCCCAGCAGGGGGTGGCCCCACGCCCAGAATGCAAGCTGTTTTCTTTTCAGAGGGAAAAGCAGGCATTGACTTGGATTCCGTGGTCACTGGTCAGCCCCAGAAGACAGTCTTTGTGCTCTTCACTGTTCCCCTGTTCTCCAGAGATGTCAGTGGGGGCTGGGACGGTGCGTGATGAGGGACCCCAGAGCAGGATGCAAGAAGCTGCAGGCAGAGGGAGGATTCATCAGGGGGCAGCTTCTGGGCCTGGGAGCTTCAATTCTGGACCTGAGAGGGGAGGAGGGCAAGGGGGATGGAAATGGGGGGGTGTACAGACAAAAGGAGGGTGAGGAGGGTGAGCTGGGACAAAAGGACTCTGTTCTTAGGTGGAATCTCCGCTGTCCCCTTGTCTCAGACAGGCAGACTGAGGCAGGAAGAGGGTCAGGACCTGCTGAGCTAGAATCCTGCTCTGCGGCTTCCTATTGGGAGTCCTGAGCAAGTTACTTGCCCTCTCTGCGGCGCTTCCTCATCAGCAAAATGGGAAAGATGGTTTCCAGCTTTGTAGGATGCACACGAGGGTTAAGCAAAGTAACACCCTGAAGTGTCTTGTAGGGAGCCCAGTGCTCTGCCTGGGTGCCTTGCTCTGCCAGTGACTATCCCTATGTCACAGGCAGCCCTGGAGCAAAGCTGCCTTTTTCAAGGGAATGATTTTCTTTGTGCTAAGAAGCCAGGCTGGCCAGCCCCTCCTGTCCTCTGCCGCTAGCGCCCCGTTCTGTGTGTGTTTTAGCGTGTCTGGGCTTGTACTGGGCGGCTCCCTCCCCTGGCTGGAGGAAGTGGAGAATGTGCACACGGACTCAGGTCTGGGTTTTGCTTCTGACCAGCAATGACCTGCTAGGTGGAGCCTTCCCCTCTCTGCCTCATCTTCCTCCAGTGGGATAGGAACACGGTTAGACAGCGGACACATTTGTTGTGGGGGTTAAAGGAGGTAATGCATTTATTCAAAGAGCCCAGTTCTTGTCAAGGAGGCGCATCTCTGCAGCGTTAGCTGTCCATGTGTGTCTGTGTGTGCGCGTGCGTGTGCAAGAATGCACATCTGTGTGTGGATGCGAGGGTGCAGGGGCCTTCGTGCTGCATGACTGCAAGTGGGAGGAGCCTGTGGCAGTGAGGGGTGGGGTGTGCACGCTCCCAAGTGCACTGTCCTCTCCAGCCTGCGTAGCTGCGGGTGCAAGTGCAGACCCTGAGGCAGATTCCCAGGTTTCACGTCCTGCCCTCTAGGGCCTTTGGCAAATGACTTAACCTCTGAGTGCCTCAGTTAACTCTTGTATAGCAAGAGGAAACATTGAGTAGCTTTCCCCTCTTTCAGGCTTACTGTGAGGATTAGATGAGTTAATATAAGTCAAGTGCCTAGAAGAATGCCTGGCACATAGGAAGAGCGAAGCGAGTGTCCACCGTCATAATCACTCAGTTATCGCGAAGTAGTTGGATCTTCCGGGGAGCAGTCATATGTTGTGTATGTTGACTCCATCCCTTTCACAACAGCCTGGTGATGTGGGCAACACAACACAGGGGCTGGGGGAGAATTCTGGCCCTAGGCCATGGAGTTCAGGGGAAGCAGGGCTGGAGATCAGGTCCTCGGCATCCAAAGCCAGCGACAGGAGCAGGAGGGGTGTGCAGGCATCTTCCCAGGTCCTCAGATGCGCTCGGGCAGACAGCTCTACCTCTTGGAGACCAGGGTGGGGCGGGGAGGGCGGGAGCACATGAGCGCTCATCTCCCTGCACCCCTCTGCCCACCCCTTACTCCTCTTTCCACCCAGAAAAGCAGGGCTCCTGCCCCCAAGTGGATCCTGGGATCCCCCAGCTCGGCCTCTGCATGGACCAGTGCCAGGTGGACAGCCAGTGTGCCGGCCAGTTGAAATGCTGCCGCAATGGCTGTGGGAAGGTGTCCTGCATCACACCTATCTTCTGAGGTAGGTTGGGGGAAGGGCATAGGTGCCCAGGGGTGAGGGCAGCTGCAGGAGGTTGAGAAAGAGGACCCTGGGCAAACTGTTATCTTCCGTTTCTTCACTTTCCTTACTCACAAGCTACTTATTGCACGCCTGTCGGTGCCATGCACTGCTCTGGGTGCGGGGGTGCTCTGTGAGTGGGCGGGCAGACAACTGTCTCTTGGGTGGGTTACATCCTATGGGACAATAAACAAGATAACCGTGTGTGTTCTGCAGCATGTTAGAGGGAGCTAAACGCCTTGGAGAAAAGTCAGAGTGGGAGGGTGCGGGAGGGGAGGGAGGGAAGCAGTGTTGAGGTTTTCCCGGGGTCAGTCAGTACCAGGCCCACCAAGAAGTTGGCAATGGAACCAAGACTCATGGAGGTAGCCAGGAGAGTGTTTGGGAGAGTGTTACAGGCAGAGGGGCTGCAGGGTAAAAGCAGGAGCAGCCCTGGTTCATTCCAGAAACATCCGGAAGGCTGGAGCCGGGTAAGCCAGGAGAGGGCTGAGGTAAGGGTTTAGTGGAGCAGTTCTGAGGGCCATTGCAAGGACTTTGGCCTTGACCCGGAGGTGGAGAATGGAGATGGAAATAAACTCTGGGACTTCGACTATAAAGGGTGCTCCGGCTGCTGTGCAGAGAGTGGACTGTTGGGGGCAGCAGAGAAGCAGGGAGGCCCTGAGAGGACAGGTGAGAGGTGACAGGCTGGGTGGCTTATGGGGACATGTGTGAAGGTGAGTGGGGCCGCATCCTGGGGAGTTGGGCTGTGGGAGAAGAGAGATTTACACTCCTCTGTCCTTAACAGGCGCTTGGGGAGTCAGGGCTGCAGCTGTACCTGGGAGAAGGGGCAGTGGCTGGAGGGGTGGGTGCTGGCAGCTCTTTGCAGGCCGGTGGGAAGCAGAGGAGTTGCCCTTCACTTTCCCCAAGCGCTTGGCTTTTTGGCTCCCACGTGGTAGAGATGGGCTCTCCGGGCTCACCTCCACAAATGTGCCCCAGGTGTGCTGGGCCTTCCTTCCTGGAGCCAGAGGGAGCCGCAACACCGCTGGTGGCCTGACCCTGAAAGAGAGAATTGTGAGCCTTCTCCCCACCTTTGGCTAAAAATGAAACAATATTAGGTTGTAAAGGAGGTGTAAGGAAGTGAAGAAAAACAAAGCCAGGAGCGCGCGGGGCTGGTGCATTGGGTGGGCCCGCACACCCGGTCCTGGGCCAGCTGCCGGCGAGAAGAGTGGAGCTGCCCCCTCCCAGAGCCTGCAGCCAGGAGCTGGGGGGGACAGTTGGACAGACACTCCCAGCACCCCAGGAAGGGAGAGGGGCACCTCACCAGGATGGGTGGGGCCGTTTGGGCGGGAAAGCTTCCGGGCGAGCAGCCCCGAGCCAGTCTAAAGGATGAATGAAAGGGCGGCAGTCCAGGAGCTGGGTGAGGAGGCTGTGTCAGGCAGAGGGAACAGAACAAGCAGGACCTTGAAGGGCCCTTTGGTTGAAGTCTCACTGCAGATCTGGGCTGCCTTGGACAAGTCCCAGCCAGGGGACTGGCAGGGCACTCGTGGAACCCAGGACTGCAGAGACGAGAAGACTGAGGCCCAAAGAGAAGGGAGGATGGGCCCAAGGCCCTGTGGTGGCTATTCCAAGGCCTGCTCTTTTGTGCCTGCAAGGGAACACTGTCTCCGAGGACCCTGCCCACTGTCTAGTGCCCCCTGCATGCCAGCAGCATGGCCAGGAGTTGTGGCCCGGAGGCCCTGGGTTCAGCTCTCACTCTTTTTTTTTTTTTTTTTTTTTAAGATTTATTTTTTATTTATACATACAAGCTGGGCCAGAGGCGTGGGGCATCGAGAGGGTTCACCAGAGACGGAGCGGGGAGCAGAACAGGCAGATCAGAAATACACTGCTGAGGGGAGCAGCGGGCGAGGCAGGAGAGGTCTGCCACACCATGTGGGATTCTCCCCGGCCGGGTGTCGAACTAGCGTCACCACTGCCTACAGCTCCACAGCGCAGCGCTTAACCGCTGTGCCACCGGGGAGGCCCCAGCTCTCACTCTTAACTAGCCTTCTCACCTCCCTCAGCTCCCAATTATCTTGCATATAAATTGGGATAAATAAGATCACTTTGATGAGCACATCCCAACTTCCTCTAAGGAACAGAAGCTGGTGGGGCCTCCTGGTGGTAGAGGGATTCTAGAGGGATCGATGATCTTGGCCTCTCAGAAAGTCCTTGGTGGTCAGTTGGGGCCATGGGACTCCCAAGAGTGTCCTGGTGGGGGGTGGGCTGGGGGTGCTGAAGCAGAAGAGGTGAGTTCAGGACCCTCAGGGAAGTCGAGTCCCCAGAGCTTCCAGGTGAAGCCTGCCTGTGGCGGGAGGGATGGTAAAGTGGGGAGGCGCTTTGGTCCAGGATTTAAGGTGCAGATGTTTGTCCAGTATGACAGAAATCATTGTTGATGGTGATGTGATTTTCTTCCTCTAGCCCCGAACACCGTATCCCAAGGAGTGGAGGAGCAGAAGTTTCTGCCTGGCCCTGTCTCGCTCCTGCCCAGCTTCTGCCCCTCTTCCTGGCCTCTGCACTCTCTCCCGCCACAGCTTCTTCCTCTTCCAACCAATAAAGTGACCACTTCCAGCACTGGTGGGGCAGTGACCTTTGTTCTTATCATTCTGTCCCGTCTCCCCTGACGCTGGGTCCTTCAGGCACAAGGTCCAGGGAGGGGTCCACTTAAAACAACAGTCAGGTGGGGCTGGGGGCTGCCCTCCATGGGGGGTGGAGAAGAAAGCTGAGGCTCAGGTTGATGATGGGGTCCTTCCAGGCACTCTGAACCTTGCTGGGGGTCCAGGTCTTAACAGGGGCCATGTGCCATGTGCCAGGCCAGGCTGGGTGATGTGTTGGTAGGGTCTCCCAGATCAGATGGGCAGAACACGCCCAGAATATCTGATGACAGTCCCATCTGACACACCAGGAAGCCACAAGTCTCGACACCGCTAAGAAAGTGTCAAGCCAAGATCCTTTGCTGTCGTTCTTTAAAATCAGACTTTTGTGTAAATCATCCATGCGAATGAATCAAAGTTAAATGGGTGAAAAAGGGTTACAGTGAAAAGTGTTTTTTCCCCATTCCCCCTTTCTCCCTCCATCCCTGGATGCCCAGTGGTTTTCAATAGGGATAATCATTGTTACTGGTTTCTCATATATTATTTTAGAGCTAGAGCTCCTCTTTCTCTCTTTTACCTTTTTACATGAACACTATACACATTGTGTGGTACCTGGCTCTTTTTACTTGATTTATCTTGACAATCACGATATAGTAAAGATTAAAATTTTCCCTTTCATGGCTGTGTAATATTCCACTTTCCATTGTACAAAATTTATTAAACCACACTTCTGTGATCGTTTAGGTTGCTTTCAGCCTTTTGCAGAACTTGGTTTGACCTGCGTCTGATCCCAGAGTCCTGTGCTTCTCCCTCCATGGTGATTTCTCACAGTAACCCCGCCCCTACCCTGGAGCACGGGCTTAGCGGTTGGGGTAAGGAGGAGAAGGAGGAAGAAAATACAATCACATGTCACTTAATGATGGAGATGCCTTTTGACAAATGTGTCGTGAGGCAATTTCTTGGTTGTGTGAATGATGTAGGCTGGTATCAAGGGTATAGTCTACGCACCGAGGCTAGATAATACAACCTATCAACCCCCGTGCACGTGCAACCCATCCTGAGGTAAACATTAAGCAACACGCCTGCAATGGCGCTGACCAGGAAGGCTTCACGTCCTTCCTGCTCCTCCATACACACGGAACGGTAGCCTTGGGGCAGATGGAGGCCTTTGTCTGGAGACTGAGGTATGGCAGTGTGGTGTTTATTCAGCCTTCTCTTTCTCATTCTCTGGAGTCCTTGCACCAGGCCAGGCAAGACAAGGGCTTCTGCAGCCCTGCTCTGTGGGCGCCAGGTGAGCACTGCCCAGGTGACAGCAGGTGCTCATTGCACGAGGCTGCCCGGGGGGTGGAGGGCAGTGCAGCCCGCTCCTGGCTTCCCCTTTTCTGATTTCAATTCTTATAAGGAATTTTCAATTTTCGATTCCTGGTCTCCTGACCCTTTTAGAACAGAGGCATCCAGTGATGGGCTGGTGTAGGGTAAGTGAAGGCTTTCGCACCATTGGCCTCTGTGACTATCACCTGTGGCCTTGATTGTGTTATTGCAAAAGGCGCTTGGGAGCGTGGACGTAGGGCACGCGTTCCTGATGCTGGACACCTGGAGTATGATGTGCGCATGCGCAAGTGGGCACACCTGCGCCTGGAGGCTGAGGTTATAAAGGCAGCATCACACGGAGTCCAGAAAACAGCTTTGGCAGAGCAGCTACTGGAGGGAGCCGGGAGAAAGAAAAGCGTAGGGATTCGCCAGGGGCCAGGGGGCTGGAAGGTCCCCCGGCCTCCCTCCCTTGCCAGCCTGCGGGCTTGCCCCACGATAGCTGGCATAAAAAGAGATTTAAAACCTGAAAAAGCCTCTGAGGGCTGCAGGGCTCTCTGCCGGCATCGATAGAGAAGCTGCCCGTGCTTGCTTGCCCACACAGCTGGGTAGAGTGGCTAGGGACTAAAGGTGTGGCTGCCACCTCCTCCACTTCTCCCTTCACCCCCAGGCCTGCATTCTGAAAGTGAGGCCTGGAAGGCCGGCTGCTCAGGGAAGGCAGATGGCCACCTTAGTGCAGACGCCTTCCTCTGCCCTGAACCCGCAGCGCCAAACTCCATCACTCGTGCTGCTGCTCTCCACAAGCTGCAGAAACCACTCCAGGCTTCAGGCAGCTGCTGCCCACTACCCGCTGATGGGGCTCCAGGCCCCAACTCGAGAAGAGCCAGCAGCGGCCTGTCAGATCTGGTTGAGGTTTTACTGAGCGAGAAGACTGAGCTGGGCCATCTGGGCAGGGGGGTCTTCCCCAGAACTTTAGGGGAAGTGGGGCTTTCCCAAGGGAACTCTGGCCCAGGGGTCGCCTGAGGAAGAGGTGGGGAGAACCAGCCATGAGGCGACCCAGAATTCCAGCGATGAACGATGAATGGGAAGATGCCAGGGAGGGAGGGCTGAGGGGCGGAGTGGGGTGAGAAAACGGGTAGGGGATGTTTAGGGGGAGCCTCTGGCCCAGCACTTTTCTTGGACCAACTTTTGCAGCCAAGGGGCTGCTGTAGGTCAGGGCCTCTGAGGGTCTTTGGTGGAGGAGGGGAAGAAGAAAGAAGGTGGGGGCTCTGGGTGGTGCTTTCAGCCTCTTCTCCCAGGCTTGGATGGGCAGCGTGTCCAGGGGACAGGACAGGTGGTGCTTGTTTTGGGGAGCAGCACAGTGCCCTGGCGAGGAGGATGGTGCCGGGCCAGGAAGCCTGCGAACTGCTGGCCCCAGATGAGCTCTCACTCTCTGCCCCTCCCAGAACTGCCCAGTCCTGCTGCCCCTTCAGAGCTCAGGCCAGGGCTTCTGTCTCCAAACACAGTCTGATAGCGTGAGGCCTCTGAAATCTCTAGTGCAGAGACTGTGCACGATAGCACCCACGTGAAAACATTTGTTCTGCTGGAAAGTGCAGGTCTGGGCTTGCAGGGATAGTAGGAGCCAGAGCTTAGAAATGACATTCTAGAGCAGACCAGGAGAGGAGAGTCCAGTCGGAGGAACAACATAAGCAGAAGCTTTGCTCATTCGGTAAATACTGAGCACCAGCTATGTTTGGTTCTAGGTGGTGGGGATTTAGCATCAAGGACGTAGTGTGGGGGGTGGGATGGGGGAAATGTGTATGACATGTCAGATTGCAGAAAGATCATGGGAAAAATATGAAAGAACTGAGTCTGGGGGTGCGGTGAGGTGGGGTGGTTACTTTGCAGAGAGATTTTAGTGGAGGTCTCTCATAGGTGTCATTCAACTAGTGAGCTGAGTGGAGGCGGGCCTGAGCCATGTGACAATCCATGGGAAGAGCTGGCCAGATCAAGGACACTTCCAGGGCTAAGGACCCATGGTCAGCGTGTGCTCTGGGTTTTTGAGGACCATTAGGAGGCTGCCTGGCTGGAGGGAATGGCCGGGTGCATTAGGGAGGTGAGGTCAGAGGTAGTGTGGCACAGGTCAAGGGGGACCCTGTCGTGACTTTGCTTTTCATTCAGTATATTTTGGAGCCCTGGGAGGCTTCTGAACTAAGGGTTAACAACCTATTCTGTCATGCCTTTGAAGATCCTTCTGGCTGCTTTGCTCAGGACAGCTCAGGGGGCAATGTGGATGCCAGCAAAGCGCGTGACTTCAGCCAGGCAGGGAAGAGGTGAATTTTCCCTCCCCCCCACCTCTTCATGTAATGGTCGGAGGCCCCAAATTGTCAGGTGGAAGGCTTGGCTTCCTTCAAGCTTCCTTCAATGTTTCGTGTCCCTCCGTGGAATTCCTTTCTTGGCTTCTAAAACATTAGGCCTATCCAGCCCCGAGAGGTGGGAGAAGCACACAGTTGAGAGGCTGTTGTATCAGCCAGCTGTCCGTCATCGCAGTAATGCTGCCTAACAAGCCAGCCCAGCACTCAGTGGTTTAAAGTGATAACACTTAATCTCATGTTTTCAGGTCAGTGGGTTCAGGTGAGGGAGCCTGGACTTGCTGGTCGGACCAGCAGCCCGTAGGAGGCAGGTCTCCCCATCATGGCTGGACGACAAGCACATTCCAAGCCTCTGTTTTCATCCTGTCAACACAGCTTTGGCCAAAACAAGTCCCATGCCAAGCCCCAAGTTAAGGGGCCAGAAATATGCTCTGCAAATTCCACAAGTGTCAATGTAGGCCTGGGTGAGGATTGCACCAGTTACACAACTGGTGCGTAACCACAACCACTATGCGAACACCTTTTGGTTGCTCTGATCCGTTTACTCTGCCCGGGAGAAGCAGCTCCTTGCACGGCTTCCTGGCTAGGGCATCCTGCCAGACAGCACCTTCCCTCAAAGTCTGCCTCCGAGTTGGCGATGTAGCGGCAGCAGGTCAGCCTGGCCTCCATGCAAGGCCAGACGGCCTAAACTCATCAGCGAACTTCCCAGAAGAAAGACGTTCACTTAAATAAGCCCAGTGCGGTCACCGAATTCAGGGAGCTGCCGTCAGTCCGGTACCTAGTCCACAGCCAGGCTAGTCGGGGAGTCGGCGGGGCCCGGCCCAGTGAACATGTGGGCCTTTGTTCAAAACACAGGGGACACGAACGGGAGAGTGTCCTCTCATGCAGCTTCTCTCTCTCTGTCATGGTGCTTTCCATTGATGACTTCATGTCACTCCCTCCGCAGGGGCTACTCCCGGAGCAGGCACACCCTCAGAGGGGCCTGAGGGCCCTGCTCCCTGATGGGCAGTGTGCCCTGGAGCAGTCCACCCGCCCCCAGACTCTACCCACCAGCTGCCGCCTGCAGCCATCTGCCCCCGTCTCCCTTTCCCACAGCCCATGAACTAGGTGGTTCCAAGCAATGGTCATCTCTGCTGGGACATGCTCTGTACCTGGGTCACAGGTGGCTCAGAGGTTAGCCCTGTGGAGTCACCTGCTGAGTGCATTGTGCTGTCGCCAGGACAGGGACAGCGTTGTGTATGCACGCGCACTCACACGCTGTCATTTGGTTTTGCTTAATGTAGGGGAGGAACGTATGCAGCAAGATTTCTGCTTTCAAGAACGCACAAGACACGAACATGGGAACAGGCAGGCGTGGGGTATGTCTGTCTGTGCGCCACAGGAGAGGGCCAGGGCGGCCCAGGCTGGTCCCAGCAAAACTGATTAAGAACTTGGGCCCTCGAGTTGGGCTTTGACTCCAACACCCGTTTCAGTCCTTGCCAGTTCGCTATTTTGGTCAGGTAATTTATCTTCCTGACCTTCAACTCCTTCACTGGTAAGACACAGTTATTAATAGAATCTTCCTCTCCAGGCTGTTGGGAATAATAAATGAGATAATGTATGTAAAGCACTTAGCTGGTTCCTGGCATAACACGAGTGTTTCATAAGTAGTAATTATTGAAATTTTAATGGACGGCATTATGTATCAAAAGCTTTTAAATGCATGTCCTCTTTGACCCAGAAATTTCACTTTTAGAATATGTCCTTAGTAAACAATCAGAAATACCCACAGTGATCTATTATCCTTGCAATGTTACTTATTATATTGAAAAACCGTAAACAGCCTTAACATTTAATCATAGAAGCTTTAAATAAATTATGACCCATCCATACAAGCACTACACCTTTTAGCAATAAGGTTGCCGAATATTTAATGAACCAGGAAAATCTTCACCCAATATGTTAACTGGTAAAAAGCAGGTATAAATCTGCATTCATGTCTGATCCTAACTTTCCATATGTTTGATTCTTCCCAGAAAGTTTGTTGAAGGCCTTGAGGAGCTTGCTGCTTCCTTAAGAGGCATTTGAAAGGCCTTCCTCCTACATATGTGGATGGAGACATTTACGAGACCTCAGTACCATGTCAAGAGTTATTCCTGGTGCCCATGTTGCTCGTCTGGCACCGACTGGCCTTCTGGTAGTTTCTATTTATCTTCCATCTAAGCAACTTTGATAATATAGCAACTCTAGGGATCCAAACTTGGTGATGTAGGGCCACTTGGTGTTTGTACTCATAGGGATTAGGGGCTGCTCCCCAACAAATATCAGGGAAGGAGGGGCAAGGGAAGAGACCACGAGTTGAGATGTTAAGCAGTCACTGCTGTGTGTGACTCTGGCCAAGTTACGTCCTGCGGCAGTCACACGTCAAAGGTGGCCACCAGCAGCACCCCTTCTGGCATTCGCCCTCCTAGAGTGTGGGCTGGGCCTATTGACTGGCTTCTGCTTTTGACTTTTTTAATTGCGGTCCTATTGGTTTACAACTCTGTATATGATTCAGAGGTATAGGATACAGGGTAAGTGAATTAATCAGGCTTTTTGCACCACTAGCCTCTGGCTATCACCTGTGGCCTTGATCGTGCTAATGCAGGAGGCACCTGGAAGTGTGGGCGTGGGGCACGCCTGCCTGATTGTGGACACGAGGAGCATGGGTTTGGGCATGCGTAAGTGGGCACACCTGAGCCTAGAGGCCAGCACTATAAGGGCAGTTCACTCACAGACAGGATAGCTAGAGAGGACAAGCGGTGTGAGTACGAAAGAGGCGAGACCACGAGAGAACGCCAGAGAGAAAAGAAAGTGCAAAGTTTTGCAGGGGGCTGGGGGGCTTGCCAGCCTCCCGGACCCCCTGCCCACTCTGCCTGGCTGCCCCACCAGAAGGATCACACCATCCAGAGTGTGCTACCACACTGCCCCCCCTACCAAGGTACCATAGTCCCCCACTATATTCCATGGGGCCCTCTCCACACTTTGCTCTCCACCCTCTCCTCCCCCTCTGCTAGCCTCAGTGCAGTCAACCAAATTCTAATGTGGATCCATGGGATGAAAAGTTACGGTTCGTAAACTGACTTCCACCTTGGCAGCACTCTCTCTGGTTCTTCTCGCTATTTGCTCTGATGAAGGCGGCTGCCACGTCAGGAGCTGGCCTCTGGGGAGCCCACTTTTCAAAGAGTTGAAGGTGGCCTCTGGCCAGCAGCCTTCGAGGAGCTGAATCCTGCCAACAACCACACAAGTGAACTTAGAAGTGGATCCTCCCCAGGGAGGGCTGGAGCATATAGTAGATCTATTTTTTAATATTTTGAGAAACCTCTTTACCGTTCTTCCTCGAGGCTGAACGGGCCCACCGCCCCGTCAACAGTGTAAAAGGGCTCCTTTTCCTCTATATCTTCGCCACCATGTTGTTTCTGGTCTTTTTGATATAGGACATTTCACAGATGTGAGCTGGCAGCTCATTGTGGTTTTGATTTGTACTGCCCTGATAACACTGGTCAACACATTTTTACAAAAGTCATATCACTGAAATAATATGAGTCATTTCCTATCAATTTGTGTGTGCGCAACATGAATATGACAGTCAAATTCTAATTTTGGCTCTAGTTTTTTTTGTAATCTGCAATAAATTGATGCTTACATCACGAAATGCATACCAATAATAACAGACCTCTGCATCCTCACCAGAATTTGTTTTGTTTCTACTTTTTTTATTTTCCCCTCACTAATTGATATGTACTGATAACACTGGTTAACAAATTTTTACAAAAGTCATGTCATTGTTGATGGTCTTTTGCCATTTAACCACTGTGAAAGCTGTGTTGTACATGTAGCACAGCATAGATGTGGGGCCCAAGGCTTGTCTTGGTCACCAACCTTGCATCTGAATAAAGATGACAAGCCTTCTTCACTTGAGAAGTGATACTTTTCTTCTGGTTGGCAAATGTCGCTTCCCCACAAATAGAGCAGAAATTGTCCATGCTATTAACACACGTTCGAGGCATTACTGTTCTGTATTGTGCCTAAATGGATAAAATAATAATAGTTCCATGTAACAGTAGCTTAAACTGTCTTGCACAATGTCTGAAATATTTTCAATGCTCAACCTTTCTGACAGGGCTTTCTATAGTGCACTGCTGATGTCAGCTTACTTCAGCAGCCGCCTGGCAGTAGTATAGCACTGCATCAGAAAATGATGCAATCAACTCTGGATGATGTGTGCATGATGGTATTATGCAATGTGATGCAATATTACATCATTCTAGGCTGATTTAGGATGTTGTTGCAGTCCTACTGGATAAATTTACACTTTGAAACATATTAAATGAATTATATGAAATATCTTCAAAACAAGAGCTAATAAAAAATTTCAGGGTTATCTTCATGTTCAGCACACCAAGATACTACAGATTAGGGCCTTTTTAAGACAGTTATGAACTCACTGTCCACCAGTGAAATAAGTGATATTGTCCTTGTTTTGTTTTTATGTGTCCGTTGGTCATCTGAATGTCTTTTTTAGAGAAGTGCCTATTTAGCACATTTGCCCATTTTTAGTTGAGTTCTTTGTTTTCTTTTTGTTGAGCCATATGAGCTCTTCTCTTCCTGTCTCTTCCAGCAGGTGTATAAAATCCTATCAGAGGTTTAAGGAAGAGAGTCAGGAGGGAATAAAGAAATATATGGTGGTTTGGGACCCTGAAAAGGGATACTGGGCCAAGTCCTTTGGGGGCAATGGAGTTCAGTACTTTGGGGAACCAAGAAAGAAATTACAGCCAGATTGGACTTCCACACTAGGAGAAAGGCGGAACTGAGACCCTCTGGAGGGCGAATGTGGCATGTACACTCGAGGTGCCTAACAGGTTTTTTAGGGTCCTAACGCGTCTCTTGCAGCCCCAGGTGATGCAAATCAGCCAGGTATTGAGATCTGGAGAGGGGTGAGCAGAGAAGACAAGTCACAGAGTGAGATCTCGACAGACAAGAAAGATGCTGGGAAAATACCTGAAGACCCAGCAGGAATGAAAAGGGGGTGTGTGTATGATGATGGCTGAGGGTCGAGCACATCTTTGCTGATGTCTTAGATTAAGTGCATGGAATGCAGAGGTGACCTTGGGGTAGCTGGAGGCCAAAACAATGAAAAGACAGATTAATTTCCATGATGTGATCAAAAGGGAGCTGAATATAGAAATTTCGGCCAATTAGAACTTTTTAAAAGACTTATATTTTTCACATGCCTGAGTTGGTAGGATTTTGTCCTTGCTACAGACAGCACTGCCACTGTTGGGCATTCAATGCTCTATCACCCCTAGACTTTCACCACGCCCACCCCAGTTATAAAAACTTCCTCACTACTTGTTGGGGTCTTTGCATCGTCCCCTCCAGGTCTAAAGTGCAGGGTAGAAGCAAGCACCTGGCTGAGTCCAAGTAACATACTCATACCTCAGCAGCCAGGAAGGTAGGGGAGGCAGTCTGGGGGCTTTCTGGCAGCCAAAAAGGAGTTGAGGGCTCTGCTGAGAACCATCAGCCACCAGACTCCCAGCAGTTGAGGGGAAGGGTGCTTTATTCCCCAAGGAGAATGTGGATGCTGATTCATAATTCATGGCATCTGCTAAAGACCCCCAGGGGACCGCAGGCAAGTGCTCCTATGGACTCTTTATGCTCTGGGAAGTCACTGAAGGATTGACTAGAGGAGTATAGTATCATGGTCGAACAATATCCCTCTGACTGCTGTTGAGAATAGATTGCAGGGACAAGGACAGAGGCCCTGAGACTAGTAGGCTGCTACTTTAAAAAATGGAGAAGTCCTAGCTGAAGGGTAGGTGGATCGTGGCTAAGTGATGCACAGGGGTGGGAACCAATCTGTGCCAGAAGTCACGTCTCCTCTGAAACTGTTGAGAACTGTTGAATATTACATCGCACCATTTTAGATGTCTGAGATAGAGTGGTGACTAAATACACAGTTGGATATAAAGAAAATGATCCATTTTCTGAATCCCAGGGGCAGATAATTCTGGTGTTTTCTTGGATCGAGGACAGACCTTGGAGCCAGTGGTTTAGATGCTAAACAACTCAGAAGTTTCTAGGACATTTTGGCAAGACAATATATAATTGGTGCTCACCATGGAGGATATTACCCATAATGAGATGTCAAGAAGGGAGGAGGGAGTGGGGGAGTGGATGGGATGGTTCAGGAATGAGACAATCTCTTCTTTGTGGAGGCCCTCGGTGAGCTGGCATGCCTTTGTCCCTCCAGCCAGCAACAAGAAGACAGTGGTCATGAGAGACAGGCAGGGCTCTGTCTCGCATTCTTCCCTGAGACCGTCCAAATGTCCTGTTCCCACTGCTGTCCAACTGGCTATGCACCCACACAGTGACCCTGCCTGGCCTCGCTGTGAGTCAGAGCAGGAAAGAGTGGAACACGTCTGTTGTCTTGGCAGCAGAACCTGGTGATTTGAAACCATTTGAGTAAGACCTGTGACTGGAAACCAGCCCCGTGGGGGAAATGCTGAGAGTTATGAAAGTGTGTGGCGTAGTTAAGATCATGGACTTTGGAAATGGACCAGCAAGGGTTCAATGGCCAGTTCTGCCACTTTCTGGCTGTGTGATCTTGGAAATGTTGCTGATTTGTTTTATCGTGTTTCCTCATCTACCACTGCTTCTTAAATTGAATGTGCCCACCGACCACCCAGTAATCTTGTTACAATGCAGATTATGACAAAGTGGGGCTGGAGGGAGATCTGAGATCCTGAATTTCTAACAGGCCTCAGTGACCTGGGCGCTGCCCGTGAGTAGCACAGTCGGATGGGCGCGGGTTACGCTGGGCTTTTGTGTGCTATTTATAGAGTCTAGGTGCATCCTGGCGTGATGGATGATTTAGTTATTTTTCCTTGGGCACAAGTTAATTTCCTTGGGCAGTTAGTTAATTTGGACACAAGGAAAGGATCCCCAAGTCAGAATTGGAGATAAAGGGATAAAGTTCCCAAATGAATGTTGCATCTTTAATTCTTACCATCCCTGAGGACAGAGAAGTCTGGGGAAATTATAGGGCAGGGCATTGCCATGCAGAGGAAAGGTTGTTTTTCTAGGACCAGCGATGTCTCTGTTCATTCTCGCCTTGTGATTTCAGAGAAGTCTCTGCCCGTCTTTGGTTCTCCATTTTTCCCTCTGAGACTTGAGATCATTGAATCAGATGATTCCTATGTTTTCCCCCCCTCCCTCCAAGTTCCAATCATTGGTGGTGCTTAAGGCAAACCAAGGGACTCCAGGCCAACGGCGATTCATTCCATTCCCCCTGTTGCCTGTGGCAGGAAGGTGTGGCGTGATCTTAGTAGATGAGAACGTTCATAAAAATTCATTATTTTTTAAACTAAAAATGAATTAAATAGCTTCAGTTCTTTCCCCCATTTCCCCTTCTCTGGTTACTATGGCTCCCTTGTTATTTTATAGGCCATCAGAAATCCTTACTTTGTCTAAGGAAGGTCCCAGATTTTCAAATTCACCCCCCACCCTTCAAGACCACTGTCCTCCAGTGAGCTAAGTAAGAACTCAGACTAAAGTGTGAATGATGGTTAACTCTTAATTTCCCTAGTGTATTTTTATGTAAGTTTGTACATAAAAGAAGGTCTTGAATTGTTTCACTTATCTGTGGAATATAGAGAAATAAAACAAAGGATCAAACAGAACCAAGCCAATAACAAATGCTAGAAATATGACTGAAATTGGCTGTGTCATGGCCGGGGGAAGAGGGGAAGTAAAAAGAAGGGGAGCACCAGACTAGGGTGGAGGACTGTGGAGGCTTGGGGTGGTGTAGAGTGGTGACATACATCTGGGCAGTTGTGGTCCTATGCCTCTGAATCGCCTAGTGTTGTAAACCAATGTTACTGTGATAAAGTAAATAAATAAGAAAGCCTGGAACTTAAGCGTGCTGAAAACATTTGTATAATTTCAGGAACAGACATTAGCGAGTAGGAACAGAGCAGGCAGACAAGTTTGGAGTAAAGGAGCTCATCTCTCTTCATAAAATGCTTCCTAGTCCCCTCCAACGCTCCCAGCTGTGTCCTCACAAGGAAATCAGCCGTTCTTGCAGGTTTTCTCACATAGTTCCTTCAAGAAAAAGTTGTTGCCGTTGCCACGGCAACCTCCGTAGATAAACTGCTCACATCTGCCAGTGCTGGAGTTGTAAAACCATCGTTCAAACTTAGCACGACAACGGCCAACTTTCTTAGGAAGGCTGCAGACACTGGAGGATACTTCCGTGGGCTCAACTAAAACAAGAAAGCGGTTGAGAGGCTCACCGTCACCTTCCCTTTGTACTTGACTGTCACCTTCCCGTTGTACTTGCCGGGATCTAGGGCTGAGAGTGGAGAACTAGCTGACAAGGGAGCTGCCTGCAAGAGCTGGCTGCAAGCTGGGTGGCAAGGGCTGGTTACAAGACAGCAGACAGAGGCTGGCTGCTTGAGGGAGCAGAAAGCTGATGGGCAAAGGCTGCTAACCACAGAGCTAGCAGACAAGAGATGTGTAAGGAAATAAGAGTAACTCTCAGTGGCTTCATATCTCTGGGCGGCAAAGTGAAGCAATGACGCGGCGTCGGGTAGTGCAAAGTCCCCATGAGTGACTATAAGAGGAAACCTATCCCCCCCCCACACACACACACTTACAGGCTCCTCCCATGGCTCCTCCCTGGGGCAGATTCCTGCTGTCGGGAGCCTATAAACCTGCTATAAACCTGAGCTTGCCAACCTTAGTCCAGTGTGTCAATGATTATTCCTCAATTGCTGGAATAAAAAGCCCAGCCGATCGGCAACAGGATGGCCCTGGGCACGACCCCGAGACTGACCACAGTTGCTGAGCTCTGCCCCCTTCCCCACCTGGCCCACCCAGCCGGCCTTATCCATCTACATAGAAGTTGTCTCACGCGCAGGGCAGTCCTGGACTGAGAACTCAACAGACGTGGGCTTGAATATTAACCCTTGCCTCTTACTACGGTGTGGTGATCAGTTTAACATCTCCAAATCCCCAAGTTTTGTAAAATTAGGAAGTTGAATTCTATCATCTCCGAGAACCCGTCGAGATCTGATTCTCTAGAATTTGACGAGTAAGACCGCTCAGGCCATCACCTTCTGTCTCAGTCATTCCAGAACAGCCATCACCCAGTGCAGGACGACTGACTCTTAAGTCCAGGGGCCATGTTCAAACCTGACCCAATCATTTTCTTGTGTTCTTGAACATGACCTATATCTTTGGTACTGGATTTATTTAACTGTAAAACAGGAGTGTAATAATCACATTTAGGCTTACTTAATGGCTAGTGATAACGAGTGGAAAGCATTGATAATAGAAAAACATCAGTAAACAGTAACTGCTCTCAATCATGCTTTCCCTTCTTAACAAAGAAGACTTAAGAGCAGGGATCTCGGGATACTCATTTTTGCTATCTACATGCCAAACACAGGCCTGGCTCTTGGTTCACAGTAAATATTTGCTAGTAGAAAGAAGAAAGACATGAGTTTTCTGAGGCAGGCTTATAAGTTTCTTTGTATTCTCTTTTTATGTCCCTTTTCCACAAATAGCTTATCCTTGCAATTATTCTTCAGGGTAGGTATTAGGACCTCCAATATTACAGGAAGAAACTAAGGTTAGGGAGGTGAAGTGCCTTTCTTATGTCATGTTAGAAAGTGGTAGTAGGGCCAAGAATCAAAACCAGGATAGTCAGACTGCAAAGACTTATAGGTTCTCAATTCATGTTTGTTATTGTATGATGGAAGCGTGGATGGATGTATGCTCACTCTTACTGTGAACTTCCAGGCGTCACTTTGGGCAGAGGAAAGGTTCAGCCTCTGTCTTCTTCTGCAAAGCTCTCTCCAAGCGCGCAGGACATGGAAAGCAGCAGAATAACATATCCAGTTAATTATCCTGGATTATCCCATAAGATGGGAGGCAAGACAGGGCATGTTGGAATGTCCCTGAGCTCACCTTGTCACAGCGACCTCACCCCTGCCCTTACAGGCGACTCTGCAGGGGCTGGGACCCCATTTGCTTTTCAGTTTTTGTCCTGTCACTTTGCTCCTCCACTTCTTTAAACCAAAGGAAGGTTTTTTGATCTGTTTCCTTTCTTATGGAATGAGGATGATGATACCCTTTGTACATGTGTGCATATAGGTGTGTGTGTGTGTGTGTGAGGTCAGTGTGAAAGGAGCTCTGCTTAATGCTTTCCAAGAATTCATTCTTCACAAATAATACCCAACGAGTAGTCTTCTTCGTTACCTGACTAGCTTGCTTTCTTTTCTTCTTTTTCTTGTTTTTGTCCTATATATTTGAGGGGTTTACCCTGTTGTTTTTCTTTAAGATCTAGATGGGTGTCTTGCTTAACTAATAGAACTGGTTGGCTAAGAGACTGGCATTTTTCCTTTTTCCTAGTAAACACGCTTGAGGCTACAAATCTCTTTCTAAGAACTGCTCGGCTACAACACCTAGTTTTTGTTTTGCAGCATCTTCATGGCTGATTAGTTCCAAGACAAGACTCCTTCAGAGCTAAGTTACACTGCAAACTTGACATCAGAGACTATCTGACCTGTTGGTCAATCAAATAAATAAGAACATTCATCCTATTTTAAAGAAGATACTGCAGCTCAGAAAGGCTAAGTAACGCCGCCAAAACATGGGATTTGTACATGGTGAGGCCAGGACCTAGCCTAGCCGCCTGCTCCAGGCTCGCCTGGCCTGTGGACCACAGACCACTTCATTTTTCTTCCTTGTAACAGGTGTTCTAGCATTTAACTGTGCAGCAGTTAAAGTTCTAGAGGCTTGTTAAAACAGACTGAGAATCACTCCCAGGTGAGGCTGCTGCAGGAGGGCCAGAGGACAAACTTTGACAACCACTGGCTTTTAGAGTTACTGGGAATTTTAGTGTTCCTCCCTATGACCCTGCATTTGTATGTAAGATTCTATGACCTGTAGCTCCATGCAGAGAGCAAGGCTGAGCACCCACATGTGAACAGTGAGCATGTCAGGAAGGTAGGATTTTTACAACTTTTCTGTTTCCCCCTTATATGTTTGTATGTTTGAATTTTATACAAGGTATAGGCATTTTTAAAAAATAACCATGTATTATAATCTGCACCTTTAAAGGGAATCTTACTGGCTGCTCGAAAATCTTGGAAACTATGGCCAACCATCCTCATTTTCAATAGATTATTTTGGATACACATTTCATCTCTCCATTTCCAGATTTTTCCAACAACTGCCCATTTGCAGATTTTGGGCTTCAGCAAAAAAAGGGCTCAAGGAAGGAGCCTTTCCCTACAAGCAGGTCTGACTTGGCTTACATCTCTCACTTTCAACTTTTAGCTCTTTCCCCTTCTCAGTCTCATCTTGCCCAGCACTAGCCTACTCCAGACTGTGAATCCCCTTCTCTCTACTTTTTCTCTCTTTTATAGCACATTTACTATCTATCAATGAATGCATCATTTGTCTCTCTCCTGCTGGAATAGGAATTCCACAAAGGCAAGGTCTTTGTTTTGCTTTAATCTCAGTACCTAGGACAGTGCCTGCCACACCCCATGAACCCAACATACATTTGATGTGTTAACTTCCTAAGACCATACTTTCAGGGATCATTTCTGTAGTCTGTGAATTAACTCCCTATCCAATTGGATAAGAAATGGACACTTTGGTGCTGCTGGACCCCTACCCTACTCCCAGGCTATTCTTGAAGCACCCACATTCCATACTAACCTGGTCTTACTTCTGAATGAAGCGCTTGGCAGAGGATGAGAAGCAAAAATAGGAGGAAAACGTGGAGCTTCATGGTGCCAACTAGTAAGTGCCCTAATCTGGGTTGGTATTTTAGGGAGAAAGGAAACCAAGGGGGAGGAACCTGGCTATACATCTAGCTCATTCATCTCTCATTCCTGTTGTTCACAAGGTTGGGCTACCCTGGAACAGAACGTCCAGCCAAAGCATGTCTGCTCTTCTCCCCTGGCCTTATCTGATCTGATTTTATCCAAGGTCACTTTGCTCCAGCTCAGGATGGAAGACCCTTTGACTGTAGTAAAACAACAGATACCATTTGCTAAGTGCCTTTACCACGCCAGGCCCCATGTAAAACACTCTTCACATAGAAATCTAACCTGATTCCTGCAAGACTTAGAATCCTCATTTTGTAGATGGGGAGAGAGTTTAAACTATCTTGACCAGTTCATGGTCAAGGTAGGAGAAATATGGGGAACTACAATGATGTAAGAAAAAAAATCAGTTAATAAAAAAAATAAACTACCTTCCCCCTTGTCACCTGGGCAGTGGCGCTTCATGAGCCAGGAGTGGGACCCTGGTCTGTGCAGGCCTGGTGCTCTAGTATCACTCACTCCCACATTCAATGAATACTTCCTGAGTTCTCACAATCCACCAGGAAGGATCTTAGGTGCTGCCTCTCTCATCTGGGGGTTCCCAGGGAGTCATGGCAATAGCACACTGGCTGGAGGTCAAGAGCAGTGGCCTATAGGTTCAGTATACTCAAATAGAAATGGCAAAAGCACAGTGTAGAAGGAAAGTCCAACTTTGATTTAGTCATCCTGTCTAGAGACAGGGCCCAGCAATTTCCCAGCCTCCTCCTTCCCAGGATTCTCTAGATATCTGTTTTGGGGACAACAAAACCAGCATGTGTCATTTAGTGAGCCTTGAAGTTGAACCCCTCTGAGCCTTAGTTTTCTCACCTATAAATTGAGATTAATTATGCCGGATTAGTGTAGTTCCAAGAATTGACACACGTTTAAATGAACCTGTAAATGCTTCATACAGTGTAAGTGCACACACAGGTGCGCGCCTCTTTGGAAATGGGGTGCTAACAGGATTGGCCCCACAGAATTGTGTTACCCAGCTTTGCACATTTCTGGTAGCTCTTTCTTCTCTTAAATCCCCTGTGGCCATGATATCATCCTGTGGTCATTTCTCTCCACTGCAATCCACACAAGGGATGGCGACCTCTCTCCTCACCTGCTGATCTTCACCTTTTCCTCTACCTTTATTGCCTCAAAGGCCCCTCTGAGTCTGCATTTCAACATCTCAGTGACTCACTTCCTCTTGCACTTGGATGGCTTCATCAGCACTGCTCCTGGTATCGCTTCCCTGACTGTGGTCAAATCTGCTCAACAGAAACCAGGATGACAGAGGACTGGGGATTGGACAACTAGGTCTCACACTCAGGGTTGCCTCGACTGCGAGCTGAGCACAGTGCTGCCCCTTCTAGAATAACTGACTAGAACTGAGAATCAGCTTATTAATACAACTTAGAAAATCAGTTTGCATTTGGGGACGGGGTAATTCCGCATCATGTTTGGCAATGTCTAGATACATCTTTGATCACAATTCTGGAGGAGGAGGCATCTATGGTAGAGGCAAAAGATGTTACTAAACATTCTACAATGCACAGGAAAATTCTCACGACGGAGGTTTATCTGGCCCCAAATGGCAACAGAACCGAGGCTAGGAAACCCTGCAGGGGAGTTATGGAAATAAACACATTTTGAAATTATTCAAATAATTTCAGCTTTAGAAGCATGACAAGACCCCTTAGTGAGGGCCGTGTTTGTGTACCTTGTGTCCCTGTAACTTGGCTGAGCAGGACTTGTGGGCAGAAGGGACAGGCGCTGACCTTTCAAAAGCAGACGTTCTGTGCCCAGTTGCCCTGAGTACACCACGACTCAGTGAGTTGACCCTTCCTTCGATGATTTGGGTGGCAAGGTCACTATAGTTCCAGGAACTGGAGGGCCAGTGTAAAAGTTACTCCAAGCATATTTGAGAAGCTACCAGGAAGTTCTTTCTGGTGAGCTAGCACTTATATTCATCGAAGGGACCTTAGTAAACCTATGCATCAACCCTGTGTGTATGTAAGAATGAAATTGTCTCGCAGACTCATTGATTCGGTGGTATAGGAATGGGGAAAACAAATGAGAGTGAAATTTTGAAAAAACAGTTTCCCTATTCAGAATCCAACCTAAATATAACCTTTATCTTTTCCAGAAGAGGGAAGGAGACAAACACTTAAGTGTCAATTATATGTCAGAATTTTCTGCCCTGTCTCATCACATTCTCATTTTTTGAAAGTCCTTGAGGTAGATATTACCATCCCGGTTTCACAGAATAGGGGAACAGGAGCTTAGAAGACGTGCTCTTACCTTTAATAAATATGTTGATCATAAATCTATACGTACAAGACAGTTTATTTCTATCTTTACCTAAGTTATGTTCAAAATAAGTAAGAAAAATAAGGTTGATTACCTTAAAAGTAGAGTCAATTTTTGTCTTCAAAATCCAAGTGGAAGTTTTAGCAAAGGATAACTGTTAGCATTCTATCAGTTACGTATGGTCAACAACTGAATATAAATAGGGACATTAGAGTAAGGTGGAAAATGCCCATAGAACAGAGGAGGCTGAAATTCTCCCTAAGACTTGAGAAATTCTCACTGAGAGAGCTGGAGGAGGACCCCTTTCCTGGAAATTGTGACCCTATTAAGTTTGCATGACAGTGTTGAGACAATAAACCAGACCCAGCATCTTCCACCACGACCTTATGGGACAAGGGTTCCCTGTGCTTGTCCCCGAGGGCTCTGGATTCATTCCGAGCCGGTGAGCAGATACGATCAGCTGCAGGACACACTCTGGCCACTTTCAAGGGCCTCTCTGGTCATAGACCCCAGGACAGAATGACTGTTCCAGCCACTCATGTCTGGCAGCCGCTACCAAGAGCTGAGCGGCACTACTGGTGTGGACACACATCAGGTATTCATGAGATTTGCCAGGGTTCCTGAGATGCCACGTTTTTTAAAGTTTGAAAGTTTCCTTTGCTGTCACTAGTCCATCACTGCTGTCTTACGGACGGGAATCTCTTCCTCGCTGGGTGTCCCTGGACGACCCAATGACTTCCTGTTCACTGAAAACTGCACAGACAGAGCAGGTGCAAATTACCCAGCCTCTTCCAGAGGGGAAGAAAAAGGGTTAGGAGCAAGGGGCGGTGGGGGCCGCATGGACTGTGGTGGGGCTCATGGCTACTTTGGTGGTGGGGTGAAATACATTTGAAGAGATGTGAAGCTATATCCCTAGAACACAGGGCTGAAAATGAATATTAGCTCAATTAATAAAGAAACAAACAAAAAAAGAAATTCAGCCTTGGAGACATCAGACTTCATAGAGCACTTTATTAGCAGAAACAGGCTTCCTAAACACAAGGGGGGGGGGCATCGAAGTTGAAAAGAGGGTTGCATGTTGAGAAAGGGTCAAAGGTAACATGGTGGAAGAAGCCGAGCTGGGGAAAAGACATAAACTGGGGGTTAGAGCAGTTGCGGTCTTGGTGGCTGAGATTGGGCCAGGGGGAGCCAGCCTGGAGGGCAGAGGCCAGAGCCTGGTTTAGGTCCTTGTGCTGGAGATGGCGGTGGTTCTCCTCATTCTAGCAACTCTGCAAAATGGGACAGAAAAGAGGGAGAAATTGGGCCCTACTCAACTTAGCAACCAAATCGAAGAGTTTATGGGGAAAGGAGGTGGGGTCATTTTCTACACATGAGGTGACTTTGGGGGCTCAGAGAGTGGTCTGGTTTTTCCAGCAGCTTCCTAGTTCATGCCTGCTACCCCACCGTAATCATTAATGACATCCTCTCTCACTCTCAAAGTGTCTTGGTTTGGTCAGGCAAGCACAGAGCTGTCCTGACTGTCACCATCTGAAAAAGGGAAAGGAAGAGAATCCGTAAGGAGGTTTGCTGAGAAGCAAGACTGGAATGACTGACTGGTGTGCGCCGCCCAGCCTCTGTCTTGGTCCCAGACACTCCACCGCCTGCCTCCTCTCTCTGCACGTTCCATGGTCTCATTCTCCACATTACTCCTGCTCCCCTCCCGCCCTCTCTCAGAATACAGCCTCTACTTACTTCTCAGCGAGGTGCATTCTCACCTCCGGACTGGACTGGTTCTACCTGCCCCAGACCTTGCCAAGTTCCAGGAACCTGCCGGCCGACACCCAGACCTCGGCAGGGCCCAGGTGAGCCTGGGAGACACCAGTCCCTGGTATTACCTTTTATTTTGGCAGATGTCCTGGCAGATATCTTTCGATTGGAAGTTGTTAACATTTCCATGGCAGCCACCGTAGATAAATTGGGAGCAGACATCCTTTTTTTGATCGTACCACCAGCGTGGAATGTAGGCCAGGCAGAGGCCTGGCTCCTCCGGCAAACTGCACGGGTCTGCAGGGGATCACACGGAACAGGGCGGTGTGGGTGGCTGCGCCCTAGAGGACATCACAGGTGTGTGCAAAAAAGCGTGGAGGAGTGTGAAAGCATCGTGTTTGTTATGCATGTGTTGGTTTTTGAAGTGTCATCGACATACAACATTATTCTAGATGCAGGTGCACAACAATAATGATCTGATGTTTGTGTTCAGTGTGAAATAACTGCTCCAGTAAATCTATTTGCCATCTTTTCTCAGTGGCTTTCCAATTTCCAATACCCTGTGTTCACAGTAGCCCCAGGCTATCTGTCAAGGGCCTTGTTTCTTTTACTCCTGGGTATTTGCACCTCTTGATCCTCTGCACCCCCGCTCTCCACCTGTCTGGAAACCAACCACTTTTTCTCTGGTTTTTGTTTAGTTTAGTTAGCTCGTTTGCTTTGCAGATTCCATTTTATAAGTGAAATCATAGGGTGTTTGTGTCGGTGTCAGGTTTATTTCACTTAGCATCATATCCTCAAGGTCATGTCCTTGAAAATGACAAGATTTCATTCTTGCTCGTGGCTGAGTGTACATGTGCCACCTCTTCTTTATCTATTCAACCATCGGTGGACACCGATGGTTTCTGTATCTTGGCCATTGTGAATATTTCTATTTATTCCTCACAACCCTCCTAGACATCAGCTCTTCTACAGTATGTCTCCCGGCTTCTTTGTGCTCTCCTTACTTTTCTTTGCTGCTCTTCCGTTTTACACACACATTAATCACTTCTGTGTATCTGGTGTTGCTTTTTGCCTCTCTGAGAATGGGGGGCTTGCGTCTCCCATTAGCACAGCTCCTAGCAGATAGTCTCGCACAGAGCAGACCTGCAGGAAAGCTGGTGGTAAAAAATCAGATGCAGGGGCCTCCCCGGTGGCGCAGCGGTTAAGCACTGTGCTGTGGAGCTGTCGGCAGCGGAGTTCGACGCCCGGCTGGGGAGAATCCCACATGGTGCGGCAGACCTCTCCTGCCTCGCCCGCTGCTCTCCTCAGCAGTGTATTTCTGATCTGCCTGTTCTGCTCCCCGCTCTGTCTCTGGTGAACCCTCTCGCCGCCCCACAGCTCTGGCTTGTACCCCAGCTTGTATGTATAAATAAAAAGTAAATCTAAAAAAAAAAAAAAAAAAAAAAAAAAATCAGATGCAGGGCCTCCCTGGTGGCGCAACAGGCTCAGGCTCAGCCTATGAAGCTATTGGCAGCCACTGCAGCATGAGTTCGATCCCCGGCCAGGGAGCTTCCCACATGGCAGAGCAAATCTCTCCTGCCTCACCGTTGCTCTCCTCAGCAGTGTATTTCAGTAGATCCACTTGTTCTGCTCCCCACTCTGTCTCTGGTGAATCCTCTCACCACCCCACACCTCTGCCTCACCCCAGTTCTTGTACGCATAAATAAATAAATCTTTAAGTTCAGGATGCATCTGATTTTTTTTTTTAAAGAAGCATTTGTTGAGCAACTGTTTTGTGCATGGTACCATGATGTACACAGAGAATCCTTTAAAGCCTCATAATCTGAAGCACAACAACATAGACGATAGGCACTGTTGTCAGCCTTCACACATATTAGCATATAATCTTATGCGGTAGATCCTCTATTGTTCTCATTTTGAAAATTAGTAAACTAAGGCTCAGAGAGGTTAAGTAACCTCCCTAAAGTCATATAGATGGTAAAGGACTTGAAGGTACATGGCCTGTTGCTTTTAGAATTAAGATCAGACCCCTTGACCTGGTTGGCAAGGTGCTGCCTTTTGAAACTTTCCCTGCCTAGTCCAGTATCATCTCTCGTCTCTGCTGTGTTCACACTCACTCTCTGTTCTTTGGACTGTTTAGGCCTGAACTTGCTATCTCCCTACACAGGGCCCTTGCCCATGCTGTTCCCTGTGTCTGGGAAACGCTTTCCTCTGTCTTTCAGATCTTAAATCATGGATTTCTACTCCTAGCAAGTGGAGTCCATCGTGTGTCAAGGGAACCAATAAATATTTGTTGGATGGATGGATGGATGGATGGATGACTAGTTCTGAAGGTCTTTTTAAGAACTCAGTGATATGAGCAGAGAGGCAAGAGTGTTGAAGGCCAACGTGACACCATGTCGGCATGTGGTGGAACTTCAGGGGCCACTGGTATCTCAGAAGATCATAGAAGAGTCACCAAGAGACCATATGTCTCTTTTTCTTACAGATGAGGAAACTAGGGCTCATAAGGGGAAAAACTACACAATCATATCACATACCTAAATAGGGACAGAAATGAAATAAAACCCGTGTTCCCTAATACTCACCTTACTTCGGTACTGACAGGGTTTGTATCAAGTGAAGCTGTAGCCAGGCTTGTGGTGAGAGAACAACGTTCATGAACCAAAGGAGGGGTCTGACAAGGCCAGAGTAGGCAGGCAGAGCGGGGGCGGGGGATGAGGACATGGGGTCCTCGAGGACTGTGAGTTACCTTGGTTGACGTTTAAGCATTTCTTTCCACAGTTAAAATCACAACACTTCATGTTCCCCGGGCACTCTTTGCTCTTTCGACAATGGCTCCTTTCTTGATATTTGCAATTTACTTTGATTTGGGGACACGGACCTGAGAGAGGGGAAGATATATTGGAACTGTGAAGGGGCCGGTGAACCCCCCCCTTTCAGGTCCGAGGTCCCCCTGCAGAGTTAGGGAGGTTCATTTTCTCTTCACTCACCGCAGAAGGTGGTGGCCTTCTTGAGGGTCAGCATTTTCATACTCTTACCCCCACCACCCACTCCATAACATCTCTCCCTAAACATAGTCCTACCCCCACCACCCACAAGGTTTCTGGGGAAGGGGCCCGAGGGCTCTGCTGTGCACTCAGGCTGCCCAGGGTAGGGCATTCTTGGGGAGGGGAGGGAATGCTGCAGCTCTCAGCTCCTCCGATCGAAATCTCTGGAGCTAAATGTCTGGACCTTGGGATGGCAGGGACCATCTCTGAACCTGATGTCCTCACTGGCCTAAAGAATTGTTTACAGGCTTAATGTGACCAAGCTGGTGGGGCTTGGGGGCAGGGCAGGCATAATAACAATGACTAATCTTAATGAAGCTCTTACAGTGCACCTTAAGCCTCATTTCAACTCCATGAGCAAGTTCTATCAATATTCACATTTTATGAACAGAGGAATATGAAGGCCAATGAGGTTATGTGAACTCGAGAAATGGAGTTCCATTTCTCCATTGGACTGGGTACTTAGGCCCCAATACTTACTGCGAAAGAGCCCCTCAACCAGTCCAGTTTCCTGGACACCCCCCAGAAGGATGAATGGTGCTAGCACTGGCAGAAGTCCCGAGAGCTCCATTTGGAGAAGGAGCAGCTGCTGGCACCCGGAGTGGAAAGAGCTGCTCGGCTCTTCTGAACTTGGCTGCACCAGGACAACCTCTCACCCCAGAAGCCACAGTGCCCACAGTGTGGAAAGAAGCCAGCCCCACTCCCTCTGGGGAACACTGAGTCCCAGAGGTCAGCGGGGGACTAGCTGCCCCTACAGCACCAAGCCTGGGGGCAGCAACTCCTGACAGGCAGCTGCTGCACTCGCCTGAGGATCTCTGGCTTTCTGGTCAACCGGGGAGAGGGACAAAGCATGGAAGGGACTTTCTCCTACTCTGCTTGTCACACAGAGCTGTCCTGAGGTGCAGATGAGACCCCCTTGGCTCAGCCCCCAATCAAGAGTTTCTTCACTGCATCTGAAGTGCAGCTCCTAGCGCCCTGCCTGGCAGAAAATAGTGGTTCAGGAAATACACCCTGTGTGGATAAAAGATGTGGAAGTACCTTGAAGATCACAAAGCACAAACCACTTATTCTGTCCCCACAACCGTGCCAAGAAAAGAGAATATGGATCACAAGTTATGACAAGTCAAGACAGAGAAAGCAAAGGGGAGTTTTTCAGATATCAAGCCCCCTTTTCCCACAGTTCGCTTCAGGCCTATTTGGGGTTGAATTGTGTCCTCTCTCCCCTGAAAATCCACATGTTGAAGCCTAACTCTCAGTACCTCAGAAAGGAACCCTATTTGGAAATAGAATTATAACAGATACACTGAATTAAAATAAGTAGGGTGGGACCCTAATCCAGTACGGCTGTTGCCCTTGCCCGTACATAAAGGACACATTTGATTTGCAAACTGACCATAGACCTGAGGGGAGGGGGGAGGGAGGGGGCCAAAACAGGGGAGAGAAGAGCACAAGGGACTGAGCTGATGGATCACGGTGCCGTGGCGGTGCCAGAACTATGGGACCACACCAGAGGGAGCAATCGCATACTGTCCAAATTAGCAAAGATGTCAGAAGATAAACAAAACATGAAAAAGGAAGGATGAATTTGGACACAGGCTAGCACCCAGGGAGAGCACCATGGGAAGAGGAAGGCTGAAATCTACAAGTCAAGGAATGCCAGTCGCCAGCAAACTGCCAGGACGGTGGGCGCCGCATGCAGCATTCTCCCTCACAACCTAAGACAGAACCAGCTCTGCCGACACCTTGGTCTTGGACTTCGAGCCTGCAAAACTGTGAGAGCATCATGGCTGGTGCTGAAGCCACCCAGGCTGTGGACTTGGTTAGAGACGCCCCAGACTAATAAGGTCTGAGCTGAACTGTCAGTTCCCCAAGGGGAAACCCTCAGTTGCTCAGTCGAGTCCTATTGATTTTGACCTCCTGCTAACTCACTGCTCTGCCACTCTTCTGTGAGCCTCCTTGTCTCATACCTGGGCGAAATGGACCTTCCTGCCTCTGTCCCTGGCGCTTGCAATCAACCAACCCTGCCGCCAGAGATGGGGCTGAAGTGAAACTGATCATATCCTGCCAGAGCCAAGACCTACCTGGACTCCACGACCACATCTGCCCGTGACCCCAGGCCCTTCAAGCCCCGGCTGTGGCCGCCTCCCCACCGCAGCACCCTTTGGAGCTACAGGCTCCCAAAATACTCAGCCTGCCTGTCCCACACCCGTACACCCCCACTCCACATTCCTGTGCCCACTGGCTGTTGTTCATCCACACAACACCCCTATTGCACCCTCAAAACCTTCCCCAATCCCGGCTCCAGCCTGCATCCCGCCCACACAGCTCTGGGTCCACCGTGTTCCTGTCTGTGTCTCTCCCGGGGGCCGTGCGCCTCCTCTACGCAGGGCTGCTGTCTGACTCCACCTGGGAGTCTAGTCTGCGGCACCACGGCACAGGGGCTTCGGGGATGTAGAGGGAAAACAAAATGCATCCTGACCTCACCCGAGTGAGTTGTCCATCCAGCACCTACTATGCGCTCAAGGCTACAAATGACAAAGGAAAGACTGCTGTCTGGGAGCTTCCGGTCAAGAACCGCAGGAATGGGCAAGTGACATCAGCTAACACGTGGCGAGTGGTTATGATGTGCCTGTCGTCATGCCAAGTGCTTCTGTGCATCTACTCTTTTTTCAGATTTATTTATTTATGCAGACAAGAGCTGGGGTGTAGACCAGAGGTGTGGGATGGTGAGAGGATTCACCAGAGACAGAGTGGGGAGCAGAACAGGCAAATTGACTGAAATACACTGCTGAGGGGAGCAGCGGGGAGGCAGGAGAGGTCTGCTGCGCCTTGTGGGAAGCTCCCTGGCCGGTGATGGAACTTGTGCTGCAGTGGCTGCCGACAGCTTCATAGTGCTGAGACGTAACCCTTTGCACCACTAGGGAGACCCTGCATCCACTCATTTGACCTTATAAATAACCCTTAAATTTCTGTGTTTGGGGGCACGGGGGCACAATAAAGGAAAGCTGTCAACTTGTCCAAAAGGCTGGTAAAAACTGGAGCTCAGATTTAAGTCTGGGCATCTAGATTCAGAGTCCCTCCTCACCCGCAGGCGATGAACACCCTCCTGCCTGTCTGCTCTGCTCCATTGTCATTGCCACTGACTTTAACTTCTAAATACCTTTCAAACACATCCTACCTTTCTCCGGCTTCTCATCTGCCTCTTAGTCCACGCTAAACACTTCCATGCAGAGGTCCTGTAAGACACTCCCCTCTTCCTCTTACGGCCTCACCCATCTCAATGGATTTCCATCACTCTTATGGTCAAGGTAAGACCCTAGCTCCCCAGACCCTCTCTATCTAGGAAGTTTTACTCTATTATTTTATTGAGGTAACAGTGGTTTACAACACTGTATCTGATTAAGGGCTACACGTTCACATCTCTTCAGATGCATGTTACCACACCACATTGACCACCAAGGCACCCAGAATCCTCCACCAGAGTCCAGGAGAACCCCTCCTTCCTTGGCTCCCCATCCCCACTCTTCCCTTCTGGTAGCCTCAATTCTCAGTGAGGTTTCTAGGGTTTCTTTTGGCTTAGGTTTGTCTGTTCTTTGTTTTCTCTATATTCCATATAGGCATGAAATCATCCAGTTTTGTCTTTTTCCTTCTGATGTATTTCACGGAGCATAATCTCCCCTAATTCTATGTATGTTGTCATCAATGCAAGATGACACCTTTTTTATATGTAGTTTTATGTACTGTGTATGTGTATCACATCTTTATCCGCTCATCTGTCATTGGACACTTGTTGTTTCCATAACTTGGCTATTATTAATAGTGCTATAAGGAGCATAAAAGTATGTATATCCCTTTGAATTAGTGTTTTTTGCATTTTTAAAAAAGTTTTATTTATGCATACAAGAGCTGGGGTGTAGGCCAGAGATGTGGTGGGTGAAAGGACTCACCAGAGACAGAGTGGGGAGCAGAACAGAATGGATCTAATGAAATACACTGCTGAGGGGAGCAGCAGGTGAGGCAGGAGAGGTCTGCCACACCAGGTGGGAAGCACCCTGGCCCAGGATCGAACTAGTGCTGCAGTGGTTCTGGATAGCTTCATAGTGCTGAGACTTAACCCCTTGCGCCACCAGGGAGACCCTGTTTTTGTATTCTTCAGGTGGATACCTGGGAGTGGAATTGCTGGACCACGAGGTAGATCTATTTATAATATTTTGCAAAACCTTTGTACCATTTTCCATAAGGACTGGCCCAATCTGCATTCCCACCAATAGTGTATGAGGGCTCCTTTTTCTCTACACCCTCATTGAGACTTGTTGTTTGGGGTCTTTTGACATGGGCCATTCTCACAGGTGTGAGATACACACAGGCTCTTTATTCCTTGTTTATACCCTTGCTCTCTAGTCTTCCTAGGCCCCACCACTGAGTCTTCATACATGCTACTCCCTATGCCTGGAAAACCTTCCACCTACCTTTTACCCAAAGGTACTGCCTGTCATTCTGAAGGCGCCTCCAGCTTCACTTTCTCAGAGAAGTCCTCCTCAACCTCCCTGGCCACACTGATCCAGTTAAATCCTAGTATGGGTCTCAAAGACACTCAATAAATGTATGTGAAATGAATGAACAAAGAATATTTGATTGTCTTTTCAGAGCCCAGAAAGACAGGCAAGGAGTAAACACTGCAACAGCAAAGGAAAAACCCTCGAGTCTGGAATGGGCGGGGAGATTTTCTGGTCCTAAGTTGAACTTGTGTAGGCAGAGAGACAGTCGCTCTGGAGCAAACAGCTAAAGAACTCACACTCTTAATTCCAGCTTGCAGCAACAATGCAGCCTGTGGTGGGCCAGTGGTGGCCCCTGGGGACTCACAAAAATCTTGGGAGAGCAAAGTAGCCAAAAGACTGTCTGGTTCCATCCTATTCCTGCATCCATCTTTGTTTGGGGAAACTGAGACCCAGGCAGGAAGACATTATATCAGGGGATCTCCCCCAAGTGCAGCCATCTTGCCCAGAGACCAACCCTCCATGAGCCCAGGACAGTGCCAGCCCAGGTGAGCAGAGGATGTGGCATGGGTAGAGGATCTGGTTATTCTGAGGCTCTGAATATTATTATATTATTATTCTGAGGCTCTGATTCTATTTTATGATATAATATATCATACATTGCTTATGGCAATGTGTAATGGAAAGATAAATGCAAGCAAAATGTGAAGGTCTAAACATCAAAGTCAAGGTCTAAACATCTCTTTTCCACAATTGAAGAGGAACACTTCTTGTTGTCCAGACATCACTGAATTTTATCTAGCCTTTGAAGAACAGAGAACTTATATATTACTTTAAAATATTAAAATCATTGGAAAAACAGGTAAACTTCCCAAGCTAGTTTTTTGAGATTAGTATGACTCAAATAGCAAAACAAAAATCACAGACTTATTTTTCTTTCGACTATAGATGTGAACATTCTAAATAAGTTATTTTCTAAAAGAGTTAATCATGTAATATTGCAAGTACACCCTCAATAAAATGGCGGTCATTCCAGGAATGCAAGGTGGTTCAACATTTGAAAGTTTAATAATATGAGTTATTATACCAACAAACTAGATGAGAAAAATCATTACATGACTAGATGCTTAAAAGATATTTGAAGATAAAATTCACTCTACTTCAGGAGAGCATCCTTGGATCCAGTTAGGAAAAGCCACGAACCACTTGAAAATCACCAACCAACCAATGCGATTTTCATTTCCAGCTTTATGTACTTTAGAGGTTGCAGGCTCACTTGAGGGGAATCCATCCAGCCCCATAATAGTCGTAATTCTGTGCTCCATCATCCCTAGATGGCAGTGTAGAAATCTTAGACCACCTAGATTCTATTTTATGATTTAATATACATTGCTTATGGCAATGTGTAATGGAAAGATAAATGCAAGCAAAATGTGAACAGAATACTCCCCCCACCAAAATGCATTTGGTGTTAAAAATTCAGCAATAATTTCCAATAGTATATGAAAATGAAAAAAAAGGAAACAACCCAAGTGGGAAAAGACCTATTTATCCCAAGCCCAACAACAAATGTCATATAAGACGTCCACTTAATAAACTCGCTGTCTTTATTTTCAACATTATTTTGAAGGTTCTAATACTATAAGTCAAGAAGAAATGGTAAGTCATGAAGTTGAAAAAAAGAAACTTATTTTCAGATAATGTGATTAGATATGAAATCAGAGGAACCCCATTTAATATTGTTATACTTAACAAAGCAATGGCAAGGTACTTGGATGTAAGACTAACTCAGCTTTTTATTAGACTACTCATAATTAATTAATTAGATGGTAATATTTTCTACTTACTGTTCTGAACCTGGTTCCAGGCATATCAGCCCACAGCGTGAACAGCACTTCTCTGTCAATGGACAGTCATTATCCTTCAGGCATTTGGGTTTATTAATCTTGGAACAATGCAAGGGCATCTGTGGGCAGCGACCGTTTTTGACTATATGGGTAAAATAGTACATTTGACCTTGATCATAGCTTGAGAAAATTTGGAGAATGTAATCCTAGGTAGAGTTTTCTTCTGACAAAGACTCTTACCCTCCCCCAGAATAACAATAGCATGGAGGAGCCAGGGTATTAATATCCTATAACTAATAATTTGAGAAGCAGCTAACAGCTTTGTCATCTCTGACTTATAAAATCTGATATATAAATCTTCCTGTCCCTACAGAATTCAGGTTCCCTAATCCCAGAACATCAGAGTAGAAAATATTAGAGAGCACCCAGAACTACCTTGTTTTGTAAATTATAGAAATCAAGAGCTATATGGGGAAAGTGAGTTACTTACGGCCACACAGAAGACCAGTAGAAAAACCTTTGACTCTTTCCGCCATAACATGAAGTACCTCAAAACACTGTCAATACGTAGGATGAGACTGCTCTCTCAGCAGTATCCCAGGGCATGAGCACAAGTCTCACTTAGATACTAGAGACTTGATTTATACCCTGAAAGCATTTTACCACCAACATTTTCACCAGTACATTTTGCAGGATGTAAATATGTTGTACATGCTCTAAAGTCCTGTGTAAACAGAAGGGACTATAACAATTGGTTATGAATTTTTTTTAGGAGTTAGTGGATATTGTCTCCATGTAGGCCACAGAAGAATGGGACTCAGAATATGTTTCCATGGTAAAAAAAAAAAATGGGTGAATGATACCGTGAATGATTGGATTTGAAGATTAGCACAAGAGGCTGCCAAGATAAGGGCAGCATGAAACACTGGCAGGACATTAAAAGGGAAGGCTCCCAGGAGACTGCAAATGTCAAGCTCAGGGACATCCCCCATTCCAGGTGACAGCATAGCATCCTTAACATAGGCTCAGCAGGGCCTCCCTGGTGGTGCAACGGGTTAAGCGCAGCACTATGAAGCTATCCAGAGCCACTGCAGCACGAGTTCGATACCCGGCCAGGGAGATTCCCACATGGCACAGCAGACCACTCCTGCCTCACCTGCTGCTCCCCTCAGCAGTGTACTTCAGTCGATCTGCCTGTTCTGCTGCCCACTCTGTCTCTGGTGAATCCTCTCACCACCCCACACCTCTGGCCTACACCCCAGCTTGTATACATAAATAAATAAATCTTTAAAAAAAAAAAATAGGCGCAGTAGACTTTGAAAGACATATCCCAATCCTCACCTGTCCAGGAGACGGCACAAACAAAGCCACACATGGATTCACAACACTTTTCTCTGTCAGGGCACTCAATGTCACTCTTACAAGAAGGTGAACACACCATGCGTTCCTTCAAAGGAAAGAGCGGGCACTGTCCATCCTTGACTAAAACAAGAGCAGACGTGAGTTCCTTCAAACCCCACACCATCCCACCACCCTTCAAACCGCTTTTCCTTCTTTTCAAAACTAGTATCTCTTTCTTGTGCCTTGTCTCACTCTCCCCTGGGTACCCCTAGTAGTCTGGAGGAATGAAATGCCTCACCATAATGCAGGATGTAGTGGAGAAAGAGTTAGGCTTGGAGTTTGAAGTTTCTTCAACAAAGATGGGAAAAATACGGATAGAGCTGGTTTGATGAAGGGGTTCTTAATTTGAAAGATTAAAGGTTTCAGTTTTAGACAAGTTAGCTGTGAGGTGTTTTAGACAAGATGTAGGTGGAGGTGTAGAGAAGGCAGTTAAAGTTTGGAAGTCTTATTAAGCTGGAGAGAGAACGCTGTGGGCCCCTAGAACACAGATGGTATTTAAACCAGCTCTTTGGGAATTTATGTTTGTCTCCTGTGTCCTCAACTGATTGCAAATTCTAGGAGGGCAGAAAGTGGCTTTTTACTTCTTCTTTCTCCTCCTCCTTCTTCTTCCTCAGACAGACTGGTGTGTTTGCTCTCAAAGCTACTTCATGTTCTCTCTAAGCTCCAGACCTAAATGTCCCACAAACTAGCCCAAGCCCACTTCCCTGGCATCTTCTCCCTGCTGGCTCCCAGGGGTCAAGGTCTTCTTGATGGCATCATGATTCCTTCCAGCCTTCCAGAAAGGGAAACTTGTGGTCCGGTGTCCTCAGGCCAGGTTACAGGATTGCCTTGGCCATTCAGGCTCACTGGGGCCATGAAATTAAAGTTCCAGCTCTACCCTTGATCCACTGTGGATCCTTGCGCAACTAATTTTGCTTCTCTGGCTTTGTTTCATTGTCTATAAAACGGTGGTGATGGTATATTTTTAAGCCTGCCTCCCAAAGACCTGAAGTCAAAATTCTAAATGTTGCCTTGTGAATCATACAGTGCTGCATCTTGAAGGACAATGGTCACCACCTCAATTCACTTTAGTGGGTCCACACTTCTGGGTAGCCATGATGTCAAGTCAATGTGTCCTTGGTCACACATAAGCCTAAAAACATCTCAACGAGGTAGCTGCTATCATTCCAGTATTTACAGGGGAGGGAAGTGAAACTCAAAGAAGTAAAGAGATTTTCAGCAAGTGGGAAAAGTAGAATTTTAATCCAAGTCATTTGGCTCCTAATCTCTAGAAGATCCTAACTCCCAGCAGTATTGCTGGTGGTCATTATACTAAGGCATGAATCCACTGCCTTCACCTTCACACCCACCCTACTCTCCACCTATCCCATACTCTACCTCTACTTCATGGGATTCCAAAACTGACTCTCTGCTTCATTCTTGGGTGCATTCTCGGGTAATACTCAGTAGATCCACGTGAGGAAGAAATACCTACTTCCAAGGGCTCTCAGGTCCCATTAACCTAAACTTACTAACATGTTATGTGCACTGCCCCATTTTGGACACAATTTCATTAGGTAAATCCTACTATTACCCCCTTTTTGAGGTTTAGAAAACTAAACCTCATAAAAGGCAGGTAATGGACCTAAGACCACCTAGCCAGTGATAGAGCTACGAAGTGAACCAAGGTAGCTTAATCTGAAAGTTTGGGCCTGTACGTGTGCTGGAATACTATTACTGGTTAGACTAGACCAGGTCCTCAGAGTGCCAAGAACATGGGCCTTACTAGTTAACCTGCAAGCCTCCTCACAGCCTTCCAAACTGAGGAAGTTGTTCACATTCCCATCACAGCCTCGATATACAAAGGGTTCACATAACTTTTTTTCAAAGTTAAAATGCCAACGCAATTCATTACTCCCGCAGTTTCCTGAGTCTCTGGGTAGTATACAGGGTTCTGAGGGCAGAAAGCAAAGACAGGAGAACATAAGAAGTAGCAAAAAAGGGACAGGGTCAGGCCCTCATTATTTATATAGTTGGAGTATTGTCAAACAAAAACAAAAAGAGTGATACTCAATGAAAGTTCTAGTTCTAGCTCTACTGTGAATAGTCTGTTGTATAACACTGCTGAGCGTCATTTCTACCTTGCAAGAATATCATGCAGAGTAAATGAGATACTTTGGAGCTGATCTTCTGCACTGCTCTAACGTTGGGAGAAAGACGTGTTCCGTACCTGTATCCAAACTGTCTACCAAATGACCTGACACATAGAAGGAATGAAATACCAAGGGAAAAAACAGAGGTCTCATGTCTGGAAATTGATTTGAGTTCACAATTAAGCCATGTTGTTTCCCTATTAGACATAAACAAATAAGATTTACATCAAATCTACATCAAACAAGATCATCCTGAGGCCCCCCCCAAAATTCACTGTGAAATACACAAAATACCAAACACCTATGAGTGACTTATGCCCTTCTAATTACAGCCTTATTCTAAATCTAGCCTGCTCTCTAAATAAGTTTCACTGAAATACTGAGTTATCCCCACTTTCCAACAGCACCCAATCTAGGGTAATACTTACTTCCTTAGTGCTTCCCCCAAATCACCCAATCAAAGCCTCTAATTAGATCCTCTAATAAATTCTTCCTAACAGTTTCTTACTGCGGTGCCTCAGGCTGTCTATGGTAAACATTATCCCTCACTGAAATAAGTGATAGACCCAATTTATTCAACTACAGGTGTATTCTCGATGGTCTTTGACTAAGGGGCATTGACAATAGATATTTGCTGAATGAATGAATGAATGAATGAATGAATCTATAGGAAACACACAGTTCCCTATACATATTAGATGCTCAAGACTTGGAGCGACCAGAAGTCTCTTTGAAGGTCAAAGGGTCCCAAAACCACTCTGGTATCTAGGCTAACTAGGATTTATGTTTGCCACAGTGCCAACAATGTCTCTTGATACATAGTATTAGTTACCTGTGAAAGAGTGACTGTTGGATAAAGAAGACTAATACTATCATACAATGACATATACCATGAATAGACTTATTGGTTGCAATGAAAATTGGGTGTCTAATTAGGAGAGAAAGCACAAGCCCTGTCCTCATTGTTTGCTATCCAAGGGAATTGTTCAATCAGTTCTGGACACAAATAAAACATCTCAAACGGCACCTCTGCCCTCAGCCTGGATGCCCCTACCTTGGAATGGATCCATGCACCTCCTCCCACAATTGAAAAGGCAGCACTTCAGGTATTCATGACAATCGGAATCTGTTCTGCACAAGTCTGGAAATGCAGCCGTACATTTGACCCTTTCTTTGGGGCACGTTCCTGGTTTCTCTGCAAGAAAGAAATATCCAAATGCACATTCCTTTGAGTTTCAGCTCTTCTGCCATGGCAAAGGTGTGTAGTAAAATCTTTTTGACTCTGTATCTTCTGTCCTCAGTTCTTGCTCAGCTTATATCCAGGAGCTGGGACTGCCTCTCACCACCCTTAGCCTATTTGGGTATATCTGAATCAGGAATTTGTGCCCAACTAGAACAATGTAGGGGAGTGGGAATTAGTAATTAAAGAAATGAAAATAGTATAAGAGCCTTTGGGGAAAACTTGAGGAGAAATAACATCTGTATGATGAGGGTCCCAGAAGGAGAGGAGAAAAAGAAAGTCATGGAAAAAGTATTTAAAGTGATCACTGGAAATCACATCAATCTGGGAAACAAACAAGACATTGTGATCCAAGGGACCCAGAGTCCCAAACAAAAAATATCACAGTGATGCACACCAAAACACTTATTAATAAAGATGTAGAGAACCAATGACAAGGGCAGAATATTAAAAACATCTAGAGAAAAAAGAGTAACCTATAAGGAAACACTAATCAGACTGTCAATGGACTTTTCAGTAGAAACATTACAAGCACGAAGGAACTGGAAGGAGATATTTAAAGTACTTAAAGAAAAAGACTTCCAGCTCAGAATCCTTTACCCAGCAAGACTAACACTCAACACAGAAGAAAGACTAAGGCATTTTGCTGAAAAGCAAAAACTAAAAAATGTATTAAGTTTCTGTTTGAAAGAAATTCTAAAGGGGTTATTATAAAGCAACAGAAAAATGAATATAGAGGCAACAGTCACCACTGACTATTGGTACTTTCCAAATTATATTTCTTACCCTTCATACCACTTTTCCTACCCTTCATTCCACCCTTAGTGTACCTTCCAAAGATGGCCTAAATCTAAGAAGAGTACATGGTTCCTAACCTGGAGTGAACATCAAAATCTTCTGTGCATCATCTTAAAAATATAGACCATGAATTGAATCAGAATCTCTAGAAAGTGATGTATAGAAATCCAAATCTTTTATATGCTTTATGCTTCAAGTGATCCTATAGCAGACAGTTGAGCTGCTATTTGGGATCCATTGGTCTAGGTTTGGGCACAGGGAGAGTTAAGAAAATCAAATAGGGATAACTCCTAGGTGATAAACAGACATAAACGCTTTAAGATTTGAAGCCAAACTTTCCTTCTCACTTGTGTTGACCCAATTCAGTTCTACTTTCCTCCTGCTTCCAGGGCCATTTCAACCTTTGGGCTTCAGTCATTGTAACTCCTCTCCTCACCGTCAGTTTGAACTCTCACTTAGAATTCTCCTCCCTTCCTGTCAGCCCTGCTCAGTCTCCTCCCTGATACAGACACCCTAAGGGCTCCTCCACAGTTACTGGGATGCTCCCCAGTGTTAGTCTCAACCTTTCCCTGTCATTAGGCAACACATAATCCTCAGCTGTTCACCTCCATCCCCACGACCCAGACCTGCCCCCCCTTCCAAGCTAAAGACCAACCACCAGGGTAAAACACCATTTGAGCATCTCTTAAGCACCTCTGTCTCGACATATTTAAAACATGTTTAAAAGCCTCTCCTGAGGCCTATCCAATACCTTCTTTCTGTTCCCATCTTGATATTTGCCCTCAGCAGTCCCCAGTCTGTTATTAGAATCCTGAAATTGACTCCTCCCTCTCCATCGCCCAAATATCCATAGACTTGGCTCAGTCCAAGCTTCTAAATCTCTCTTCAAACCCCATCTCTTACCCCTCCTCACTACATTTCCTTGGATCAACACCCGACCTCCTCCCATCTTTCTTATCAACCATTACAGTAATGTCCTCATGGGTCCTCTGCTCTCACAGATTAACTTTTTAAATAAACTTGGAAAAGACAGACAAGCAGCAAAAGTTAGGGAAATAATTTTTGGGGAGCAGTTGAGGGAAGAATTTGAAGACCTCTGAATGGGTGAGTAGGGCTAGTTCTACTGAAGCTACCTACAATAGAAGTGGCCTCACCCAACTCAAGTCCTTACCTCATTTCTTTTTTTTTTAAATATATGTATTTTTATTGTTATTTATATCTTTTACATGCTGTATTCCCCTTGGGTAACGTACCACCAATTCACCCATGATCCATCTCCGTGGTCCCTTGTGTTCTTTTTTACTCCATTTCTTACCTCATTTCTAACCCTCAGTTCCCAAGAATGTCCCCTAAAGAAAAGCTGAACCCACGTTTGAATTTCTTGGCCAGCGATGCAGATGTCTGTTCCACAGAGAGGAACAGCAGCAGAAGGAACGCTATATTCTTCCAGGGAAAGGTGGAGCTGTGGAGAGGAAGGTGCCTATATGGGATGAGAAGACGGGTAGGGTTTAGGCACAAGCCAGAGAGACACAATAAAACATGTAGAGGAATCTTAGCTGATCCACCCATCGCCTTAGTCAGATGAGGAAACAGAGACGTATAATGGGGAAGGGGTTATCTGAGGCCACATGGCAAGGGGCAGGACCTCCAAACTCCATACCCTCCCAGGGGCCCTGCACTCTGCCTGGTGCTGCGCATTGCCCTACACAGACACTTGCCCTGGATCCTGCTCCTGAAGGAGCAGTCACAGGTCAGTGATCACAGGGATTTGTCTGGAACAGTTTCAAGGCTGTTTGCCCACAGCCACGGCTGGGGCAACCCCAGGTACCAGTAAGTACATTTTCCTCATTCCATCAATTATAAGAAATGGGTAGTTAGAGATGTTCAGGAGGATCTGGGCATATCCCACTGGGTCTTAGTGTCCCTGGAATAAAAAGAATCCCAGATGGCCTTGGGTTAACAAAGATCCCTCTTATTCCTTCTGAAGTTGTCCAAGATTAGGAACTTATGAACCCTCCAGACAACCACATTAGGAGATGATCTTCCACCATTCACTCCGCTGGTTTATCCATTTGCTGGGTAATGGAACTTTGGGTTGTTTCCAGTTTGGAGCAATTATAAATATCTGTATACAAGTTTACGTGTGAACATAAGTTACCACTTGTCTTAGGTAAATAACAGGAATTAGAATTGCTGCATTTTATGGTAAGTATACGTTTACAAGAAACCGCCAAACTGTTTCCCAAAGTAATTGTACAATTCTGCATTTCCATTAGGGTCTAAGAGAGTGTCACTTGCTCCATATACTTGCTAGCACTTACTGTTGTAAATGTTTTCTATCTTAATCATTTTAACAGATGTATAGTGGTAAGACTGCAAGTTACCCTAAGAAAGATTAAAGTAATTAGTTTACATTTCTAGGACTCTAAGAATCTAAGTCACTTAGAATGATGCTTTCCCTAAGACAGAGAATTCCTTGGTTCCTCAGTCTGTGTATTCAGGAGTCTCCCCAGAACCCCATAATTGAACCTACCTCTTTTCCCAATTTCTCCAAATGGCAGAGGTTCCTCTTGGCTGTAAACTGAGAAGCATTTTGCAATCGAAAAATCTATGGATGTCCAGGAACTGGGGAAACAGTGCAAATTTTCAGGTTACGATCCTTGGGAACTACTGGTAAATTCCCAAATAACTTCACTACATCCCACTACTCCCTTAAGCTGCCTACTGGGAGCACACGGAGGCTCAAGTCCTATTTTCATGGCTCAGAGCTCCTTGCTCACTTTTTTTTTTTAAAGATTTATTTATTTGTACATACAAGCTGGGGTGTAGGCCAGAGGTGTGGGGTGGTGAGAGGATTCACCAGAGACAGAGCAGGGAGCAGAACAGGCAGATTGACTGAAGTACACTGCTGAGGGGAGCAGCGGACAAGGCAGAAGAGGTCTGCTACACCATGTGGGAATCTCCCTGGCCGGGTATTGAACTCATGCTGCAGTGGCTCTGGACAGCTTCATAGTGCTGCACTTAACCTGTTGTGCCACCAGGGAGGCCATTTCTTATCCCAATGGCATGGTATAATCTGCTGCATGGCTATTCAACCAAGAGACTAAAGAATTTCTCTTGATTAGTCAAATGATTTCTTTGTTTTTAACCTCAGTGATGTATTTTACTCTAGGGATCCTATTGGCATTTTTCAATATCCTTTGAAAGAATTTTTATATTCGCTTTTATCTCCGTTATGCTATCATTGCCATCATCTATCCCTTTCCTTTATTTTATTTCTCAAGCACTTTTAGTTTGTCCTCTGTAAACAGTAATTCCAATATCTGAAGTTTTTCAGAATCTCTGTTGTTCCTCTTGACTTTTTTTCATCTAGTTTTCGTAGACTGTGTGTGAATTTATTTTTTTGTGAGCTCTTAACTAGTTCTTATCTAGCTTATCTTAAACATCATTTCATCTGTGGGATTTCTTGGAATTCTGTGCCTAAGGCAGCTAATTTTCCAAACCAGTTTGTTCTTCGTACTTCCCAAACCGCCCAGGCTATTTTGAATTAAATTCAGCTCCAGATTTCTCAGACTACACCTGTGTGCTAATTCCTGTTCCACTGCCATGTAAAAAGGCTAGCTTGTGGCTATGAATTCTTGGAGGAATCTTTCTTCCCACTCTATTGAATGGAAAGACAGCATGTGGAATACATGTACAACAGACCATTACACAATCTGGGAAGAAGAAAACTGACTCATGCTAGAATGTGGATAGTCTTGAGGACACTAAGCTACATGAAACAAATCGGTCCCTAAACACAAGTTCTGTATAATTCTGTGTATATGAGGTAACTTGAGTAGTGAGATGCATAGAGACAGAAAGTAAGAGGGTGGCTTCCAGTCAAGGCAGGGGGCAAAGGGGAGTTGTTAATGAGTGGGTACGCAGTTTGTTTTGCAAGCTGAAAAAACTTTCAGAGATGCCGGGTGGTGCAGTCACACCTGACTGCAGGTAATGGCACTGACACATGTTAGGAACAGTTGGGATGTTTAACTTCATGTGATGCGCGCTTTACCACAACTAAAAAATTTTAATAGGAAAGGAACTTTTGGTTTGCTCAAAGACATAGAGAGCTGAATAAACCTCCCAAAGCTACACTGGATTAAACTGGATGATTTTTCTTGGACTCACCGAGTACTGAGATCACAGGCAACCAGCCAGCACCTGGGAAAAGATAGACACCTGCGGGGAGAGAGAAGACGGGAGCCCTCGTTACCTGGGAGCAGAGCACCAGATCTTAGGAAGAGGGTTCGGCTCAGAAGACTTGCAAACTGCTGGAGACTGGGTGTGCACTGGCAAACAAAATTGGAGCGCCTGGCTGTGTGGGGGTAGCCTCAGCCTCTGGGAGACTTTTTCATTCAGGAATCACACTGAGCATTCTTAGAGAAGGTTTTTAGAGAGCTGGGAAAATCTCCCTTTTGACGCAGAACTGGGGAAGGGAGAAGACAGCAGCCACCGTAGAAGGGGTAAAAAATTTCCACTGGGAAACCCTCCTACTTTTCCTATTGCATCGAAGTTTTAAAGCTGAGAGAGCGAAGCAAACAACAATTTGTCCCTCAGGTGCAGGTGAAATCTCATTGCAACTGGAGGAGAGCCAGGTTCAAAACTCTGTGCTGGGGGAGGGCAGACTACTAAGAATTGCTAGACATTCCTGAGGCCCAGGGACACGGTGTCTGCCAAAGGCTGAGGTTCAGTCAGAACAAGAGAGAACAGATCCCAGCATGCCCACTCCACACACACACACACACACACACACATACACACACACACCCTAAAAGTCTCAGTAACAAGTGATTCATGAGAGATAGTCATTCTCAGAGGCACAGCAAAGCTGAGAGTGGAGCCATTGTCTAAGGGAAACCCTCTGAAGGACCCAGCTCCACCCCAAACACAGGTGTCTGTGTCCTGAAGGAGCAATGTGAAGTCCGTGGAACCCTCCAGGTAACCGCAGTACAACCAAACCACAAACTCAGCTGGCTCGGGGTTCGGTTAACACACACTTGGCACTAAAGGCCCCATAGGAGGGAAGAAAGCCCATCCCAGAGATTAAAAACTGGCCCTGGCTGCTGGGCCCTACCACTGAGCACAGAGGCAAAAAATCTGGACAGCAGGGAGCTGTAGGCAGAACAGAAAGAAAACGCCTTCCGAGAGAGGGCCTCACTGGGATTTTTCCCATCTGGTCTCGCCTGGCCCGCCTACAAATGAGCACTAGGGTGCAGACAGAACTTCAGGAGAAACCCTCTAGTTGGGGATGGCTGCATGGAAAGGGGAATCTGTGACAGCCGGAAGGGGTGTAGAGGTCCTCCGGTTTAGTTTTGTTTATCTTCTTTGTTCTCCTCTACCTTTACCCCAAAGACATTCTATGGCAGCAGCAGGTATGGGGCAGGGAGGAGTCAAAACTGAACCTCCCTCTGTCAGGTGCAGCTGTCCTCCCAAGAGGGTGGATGGACCCCATTGCCACTTGGCACTGGCGAAGGGCCAGGCAGAGCAGGGTCACCAGAGCCCCAGCTTTTTGAAGACTTGGGGAAACTGAAGATATTAGGGAAATCGGGGGGGGGGACTAGGGGAAAGGAACCATCAAGTTTATTTATGGATGTCATCCTATTTGACATACTTTGAGAAATGGGCTGACAGACACACCAATAGCTGCCTGCCAAACTAGCCACTAGGTGGTGCCCTTGCAGGGAAGAGACTAAGTGAACTGCAGAGGCTTTGAAAACTGAGCAGGCGCTGGAACCCACAATAGGCAGGTTGAACTTTTTTTAGCCTGCACCTAGTTTCTTTAGAAAACAAAATACCAACAGTCTCTGTTGAATTTAAATAAGAACCAGAGTCTCAGACTCTCCAAAGTGTCTAATATACAATCCAAAATAATGAGAGGACAAATGGAAGGGAATAGAGAAAGAGTGTAAACAGCTTGGGAGACAGCAACTAGCGTGTGTACATAGCCTCCAAGATGGCCGCCTCCAGTCCCACTTCCTGGTATTCACATCCTTGGGTAAATCTCTCCACCAAGAATAGTGCTGACTTGAATAACCTATAAGATGATGTGGAAATAACACTCTGTGAATTCTGAATCAAAAGACATCGTGATCTCTCTTTTTTTTCTCTTGAATCACTTGCTTTAAGGCAGGTAGATATCACACTGGAAAACTCAAGAAGCCCTAAAGTGAGATCCACGGGGCAAAGGACTAGTCTTGGTGGGGAGTCAAGTCCTCCTGCCAATAGCCTGTCAGGTAGCCATTCTAGAAGGCGTCTGCAGCTCTGGTCAGGGCCTCAGACAACCACAGCCCGGTCAATATCTCAGCCGCAACCGTATGAGAAACCCTAAGTCAGAATCACCTATCTAAGCAGCTCTTGAAAAGTATATATTCCACAGTTTTGCTGAATTCATTTCAGTTTAAGTTGATTAGTCACGACTTTATATTGCTCAAAGTTATATTCATACTGGGTAGTCTTTTCTTTCTTCCTTTATTTATTATTATTTTTGGTCTTCTTGTTCTATCAGATACTGAGAAGTATACTAAAATTTTCTGCTGGTCAATCATTCTTCTGGCCAGTTTACTTAGGGCCAAGCCTGCCAGTGAAATCAAAATGAGATCCCCTGAGGGACTCACAGCCCAATCACCTCCCACGTCTGCACCTTCCACTGGACACACGCACCAGACTTTTCAGCAAGACAACCAAGTGCAAAGGTTCAGTGTGTCCTTTAGTGACCCTGGGGGTGAAAGAATGTCCTGTGGAACTGGCCAGGTGGCCCTACGGTTTTATTTCATTTTTCTTTTTAAAGATTTATTTATTTACACATACGAGCTGGGGTACAGACCAGAGGTGTGGGGTGGCGAGAGAGTTCACCAGAGACAGAGCGGGGAGTAGAACAGGCAGATGGACAGAAATACACTGCTGAGGGGAGCAGCGGGCGAGACAGGAGAGGTCTGCCACGCCATGTGGGAATCTCCCCCGCCGGGTGTCAAACTTGCGTCGCCACTGCCAAGTTGAACACGCGTCGCCGCTGCCGACAGCTCCACAGCTCAACGTCCAACCACTGCGCCACCAGGGAGGCCCCTATTTCATTTTTCTAATTGCTCAGCAAGAAACAGTTTATTGGTTTTTTTAGCTTAAGGCAGTCACTCCCTGCTAGTCAAGGAGAACGCTTAGAACCTGTCTTCCATCCATCGTCTTTGGGCAGATAGCGCGTCCCGAACCCTAGTCCCCAGGAAACCCCCTATTTTAAGCACATCTCAGGTGCTGGCATAGATGCATTTCAGGAAAATTCGAATGCAGAGGCGCTTGGACAATGGGCTTTGTATCCCACTTGCTGAGTGAACGTGGGTAGGTCCGGCCGCCTGTCTGTGCTGTTTGTTCTCTGCTCACTTAGAAGCAGCCTTTGCACTCTGCAGGCGTTATGGGAATAGCAACAGAGCAAAAAGGAAAAGTTGGCAAATTAAAATAGGCCAGGGTCACAGAACTTAATACCGAAATCATCCTCCACCCTTGTCCACAGCTTCCTCCAAGTTCCCTTTCCTCCACCCTCCCCCCAATTCTATATTTAATCCTGTCAAAGGAAAAATTAGAGTCACTTTGAGGTTTCCCAATTCCTCCCTAGCCCTCCAAGGAGGAGCCAGCATCTCTTCTCCCAGGAAACCTGGTGCTGCAGCCTGCAGCAAGCCCTCTCTTGCACACTCTAAGGCACTCACTGTCGCCTTTTTGCCATCCTGGTTTCGACTTGTTTGGAGCATATGACTTAACCCTTTCTTGAGCTATATGCCAAGAGGCAGAGTTGGTGAGGCTTCCACTCACATGGAGTGGCCCTTGCCAGAGGCCTGGGCACACAGTAGGTTCTCTGCAACCCTCTGGAGATTCTTTATTCTTTCTAGCAGTATTTACAGTTGAAAATATCCCTGTCGATTCCAAATGATAGAATAAATAATGATAACAAATAAAGCGTCGTCTGGGAAGAGAATGGGGGGGGCGGGGTGATGGTATTTCCTTTGAATACTAGACCATGGGTACTGTCACTGTAGGTAAGGATGCACCCCCATAGATAAATTTAAAGGAGAGACAGTTTGTGGGGACCTACTACAATCATATACTGAGACCATGGGAGAGAGACTGCACCAATTTATGGGGATCCCAGCGGGACAGTGTTTCCTGTCACCATAAGAACATCCTACACAGAAGCAGGTTTCCCCAGGAGTGTTACTTGACACACAGGAGGCCCAGCTAGGAAGATGAAGCCCCCAAAGGATGAGAAGGCGGAGAGATTCAAACCAGGAGGCAGGGGCTGGGAGCTTAGGAAAAGGGTGGTGTGGGGCGAACGACAATGGCACTCTAGAAAAAGTCCCTGGGTTACTATCACAGCTTATTTAATCCGGTCATAGCTCAGGGAAGAGGGCTGGCAGATAGGAGAGACATCCACTTGGTCACCCACAGATGGGGTGAGAAGGTGGTCCCGCAGGAGCCCATGTACCAATCTTCCGAGGCCTCCCAGGGATGGGAGGTTTAAGGGCGCAACACTGGACTCAAGTTGCTGGTTTTAATCTGTGAACTTCCGTTCCCTGAAAGAGAGAAAGGGCGGGTGTTCAGTTGCCACTCAATTTGGAGAAACACACTTCTTCAAGCACCACCGGCCTCCCAAACCCTGGGCACAGGAATGTTTTCTGTGATCTGGGAGAGGCCCACACAAAGCTCCACCAGGATGTTTTAAGTCCAACGAACAAAGAGACATCAACGTCAGCCCTCCTGGGGTTTAGAGAAAACAGGTAGGTCATCGAGTAGAAAGGGGGCTCTGGGGTTAGGTGAAGAGGTAGGGGTCCCCACATTGGATTGCATAGTAGGACTGGGGAGGTAGGGCCTCCCACTGTTTGTCTCCTCACAGTTTGGGAGCCCATAGTCTAAGAACAGAATAGCAAGAGAAAGACCCTTCTGAGGTCCTACCCATTTCTTTGAGAAGCATGCAGACATTCCCGCAGAAGGCAGTGCAGCAGAGCTGATCGCTCCGGCATTCTGAGTGTAGCTCACAGGCAGAGACACATTGCTCCTTAGTGGGAACCTTTGCACAGGGCTTCAAATTCGGCTTTAATAAAACTGAGACGAACTAGGTGAGTCATACCTCCCAGAAGAAGAGCTCTCACTGTTCTCAGCCCCTCCAAAGACCCAGGACCCACTCCACTGGATTCTCTTCTTCCTCTCCCTGCCCAGAGAGCTGGATGCCCTTTATGACTTCGGGAATTAAAATCCAGCTCCCACTCCCTTAACAAACCCAGCCACCATGAAGTCACCCCCAAGGAATTTAAACTCACATAACCTGTGTCCGGAAATGCACTTCTCAGAACAAAGAGTCCCGAGGTTCTTGTGGTCTCCCGCCCCCAGTTTACAGGGTGGAAGGAACTGGGTCCCAGAGCAGGAAAAGAACCCGCCACCTCTCCACTCGTGGTTGAAACCACTTTGTGGTTGAAATGGCCCTCAAAACCTAGCTCTTCCCTAGAAACTTCTACCACTATTTACCTCTCCCCTCAATCCCTCCCCACTTTTATTTTATCCTACTGGCCCCAGAATTCTCTTTACCAAGCATACATTTTCTTCCTCCTCCCCATGGCCAATGTTTTAAAATGGACAGTTCCCTAAACAAAAAGCACATTGCAAGAAATAATTCTTAGCCCTTCCCAATTTTGTGTTCATCCTGGGATCCCCTGATGAGGACATAAACGCCTGGAGGCTCAAGCTAAGCTCCAAACAGTCTCCAGACCCGCAGAGCTTCTCCCTGAGAAGTGTCTACAAAAGCCCTATGGCCATCAGGGTCACCCGACACACTAAAAACGTGACACTTGGCAGCACCAGCGGACCCTCAGGCTGGAGCAATGGGCCTTCTGTGTTCCTCTGGAGTCCTGGCTCTAAAGGACGAGCCGCTGCTGTTCCAGAGAACTCCCGCAGTAGCTCTCCGCAGTGGGGCTGGGAAAGTCCTCTCATTTGCCACCCACTGTTCGTTTTGAAGCCCGGCCAGAATACCTACTGTAAACTGGAAATTCATTTACAGACTCAAGTCTTTCTTTCCAGTTTCCTGACACTGGCAGGACTGCCATGCAGTAGAGTGTCAGCGGTGGGAGCACCAGGCACTTCATGGTGGCTGAACCTGGATGGCTGTGGCAGGAGACCGAGACTTCACTGGGTCCTGCAGCGGGTAGAGCAGGGTTGCAGGCTGGGAGCTAGGAGGACATGTGACTGGTGTCTCACTGCCCCATCTGGTTCTGCCCCTTCTCCCTCTCCTCCTTTTATCACTTCTTGGCTGGGTATGTCATCTCAAGAGGCCCTCTCCTTCTTTTATACTTTATTATTTTTAAGCAATTTTAATTTCTTTCTTTTTTTTTTTTCTTGGTGTAGACCTGAGGTATAGGTCAGAGATGCGGGTGGTAAAAGGATTCACCAGAGACAGAGTGGGGAGCAGAACAGGAGGATCTACTGAAACATACTGCTGAGGGGAGCAGCGGGCGAGACAGGAGAGGTCTGCTGTGCCATCTGTGGGCCAACTCCCTGGCTGGGTATCAAACTCAGGCCATGGGAATGATAGCGCTGAGACATAGCCCCTAGGCCACCAGGGAGACCCTCTCTTAACCTTTACACTCCTCTCATTGTAGAATCAAATTCTTCATTACTTCATTATTTTTTTATTTTAGAAATTTGAAAAGCACAGAAAGTTACAAAGAAGAGGGTTAAGGGATTATCAGTTATCCACTGCCTAGAAATAACAACCATAGATAATTTAGTATATATGCTCCCAGTCTTTCTACAATATTTGTATGTATATCATCTATATTTATATCTATTTTTTACATCTACCTAAATTTCATCTGTATCTGTATATGTGTTTTCAATCAAATTGGCATTATATATGCTGTTCCCTAACATTTTTTCATTTATTCAAAAATTACAGAAATAATTTATTTTCTATAATTTTTAGGGGAAGTACCATATATTTTCCATATATAGTCCACTTATAAGTACAAAAATCATAAGTAAATTTTCACAAGGGAAACATGTCCATGGAGGCTTCACCCAGATCAAGAAATCTTAGAGCACCTCCCCTCTCCCCACTCCTAAGAATATCACCATTCTGAATATTGTCACCAACATGTGATAATAGATGTACATATTTTGAACTTTATTATTCTTTTGTGTCTGGTTTCTTTGGCTCAGTATTGTGTTTGTGAGATTCAGTTCATACTGAAGATGTTGGTTCATGTTCATTGCTGTGTAATATTCCACTGATTGGTTATAAAACAAAACTTTATCCATTTCACTTTGATAGACATTTCGTTGTTCCCAGGTTAGTGTCTCATGAATGTTTTCATAATTATTTTTATATATAAGATTTTGAGCATATATGCAGATATTTCTACTAGATATCTATCTAGAAATAGAATTCTTGGATCATGGAATATACATGTTTTCAATTTGAGTTGATCTGCTCTACAGTCTTCCAAAGTGATCGTATTGCTGTCTACCCACTAGCAGAGTGTGGGAGTCCCAGTGGTTTCACATCCTCTCTAACATTTGATAATTTTTTAAAAAATATTTTCATTTGAGCCCTTCTGGGGTATGTGGGTGGGATGGGGGACAGGGGGGAGTTGTGGTTTGAGTTTGTATTATCCTGATGACTAAGTTGGGCAGCTCTATATGTATTTATTAAAAAGTAGGAAGTTGTCATTCTTTCATGAAGAGCCTATTCAACTAACATTAGCCATCATGACAAAGAAGGGCAATTTGGGTCTCATTTCTCCTTCAGTAGATGGCACTGTTCAGATGCTCAGTCTACACAAATCATACTCCTTGAGTTCTATGTCTATGTCGCTGGCAGAGGGGCAGTGCTATCTGCCTGTCCACATTTACGGACCCCTCTGTGTCCTTCACTGCCCTGTGCCAATTACTTTTAGCTAATATTAGTCAGAACATCTTTTCTCATGACCTAGGCTTGGTAGATGAAGGCATGAGTGACATATGGTATCAAAATAAGACACCCCAGAAGGCAACCCTTTCTTCCCCTGGCCCTTCCTTTGCAGCATCTTAACCTTTTGTTCTTCTACAGGAAGGAATAACCACTTTCACAAGTCCTCTCTATTTCTCAAGGTCAGGAGAAAGTTCCACTCCTAAAGGATGTCTACCTGACCCCCTGAATTCTCACCCCATCTCATAACTCTGAGCCCTAAGACACTAACCAATGTTCTATTAGACCTTCGTCCTTTGCTCTATCACACTCCAGAGCCTTTCCTCGGACTATCCAGTAATAAGTCAGCGTAGTGGCTTATCCGTCTTAGTGAGAACATCTTGTCCTCTGGGCCAGAGAGAGGTGCAAGCTTAGACACATAGCAGGTATTCACCCAGGAGAAGTAGTTTTAGAATGATTTTCAAGATATGAATGGCAATTCGTAGAATCGGTGGAAATTTAGATACACTCTGGGGAAACAGCGCGGACACGAAAGCCCGCCTTGCGATGTCGGAGCACCCACAGCACGAGCAGAGTGGTAATACCCAGGTAAAGCTCCAGTGCTGACAGAAGTGACCTGGCAGGAATAAGGGGGTGTTGGGGATGACAGAAGAAGGATCATTCTGGAATCTCAGTCTCCCCATTCTGAGGGCATGAATATTTTCTCTAATGACAGGAGAAGCCAGGTCCTTACCGGCAGGTGCTTGCTCCATTGAACAGAGCAGCGTGGAGGCAGGGTCTTGGGACAGCACTGCGGCATCTGGCTTTGCAGGTCAAAGACTGCCGTGTGGTCACCAAACCCCTTATCTGCTCTTCTTGGGCCGACAACTAGACTGCATTTCCCAGTGTCCTTTGGTTATAGATGGAACCATCTGATGACATGTGGTCAACAAAATAATGATAGAAATAACAGACACTCACAGACATTCTGTGTGGGCCTCCCTGCTACCTGTCTCCTGTCACCTTTAGGCTGGGTTCAGAGGAGGCCCCCAGAGGGGCTGGAGATGCAGATGGAAGGAGCTGGGGTCCTTGAGTAGTGGCACAGCTGCTTGTTAACTGCCAGGCTCAGTGAAATTTACCTTTTACTGTGTTAACTCCATGAGATTTTCAGAAATCTCTATTTTTGCTAGAGCCCAGAGCCTACCTGACTAGGACACAGGTATAACTGGAAGCAGCGTGGGTGCCTAGGCCCGCCATGGAAGGGGAATAGCTGCTGGGGCTACTGAAGATTGTAATGAGAGAAGGAAAGTCGCAGGGATGGAGGACCAAAAAAAGCACGCAGAGCCGCCGAGTGGCGTGTCTGTTTATTGGCAAAGACTTGAGACTCCTGGGATCGTGGAGCAGAGGAGAGGACAGCGAGGCTCTCGGCTGGAGCACGGGGGGAGCCAGGCGTCCGTCTCCCTAGAACACAAGTCACTTCTTAGACTGCCCCGGTGCTGGGCTAGTTAGCCCGGCACTGAATATTGATTTAAAGGGTTCTCTGGAAGAGACAAGTGCAGTGGTTAAAAGTCAGGGGCCCTGGGGCCATCCACTCTCAGCCATAATAGCACCCGTGGCCCCAGCTAATGGAAAGAGGAATTTTCTCAGTAAGAGAAACTTTCAGCAATTTCTCCAAGAGGTTTGCCAATTGGGAGGCAGGTGGAGGCTGGGTATCCTTGGACCTGGCTGATCACGGGGCCAATGGAGAAAGCAGACTAAGGAGGCGATCCCCGAGATCTTGGACAAGAGGAACAAACTGATGGTGATTTGGGGGGCCACTGAATAAAAGTGAAAAAACAACATGGTTTCATTTGCAGTGCGTGACAGCCTGGCGTGGACATAGGAGGCGTTGCCTGATGCTGCCTGTCCCTTGGCCAGTATCTGGGTGGCTGAGGTCTTCTGCTGGGTCACATGTCCCCTGAGGAGCAGCAAGGAAGCAACCAACTCACTCATTGTCCAAGCAGATGTTCCCGCAGTAGGTCCAGCAGCACGTGTGGTTGTGTTGCAGACATCTCTGCAGTTTAGTGCACCTGCGTTCACAGTAGTTTGAAGGAGGCTGAATCCAGCACTGCTCGACTTCTCTCTCTTCAACTGGAAGGGAAGATGGTGGGAGATGGCAGGGTCCTCCATGCACATGGAGAAGAACCCCTTTTCAATCGTAACGATTCCTGAGCTCTGAAACCTGAGCTGCAAGCCGCAAAGCGTTTCTCTGCCTGTCGAGAAAATCCTTTCCTTGAAGCCTAACCAGTGTCTTTTCCCAGGAGACCTTCCCTGTGTGACTGGTCCCACAGCATCAGAGACCCTTGGGCGCTCCAAGACAGGACCCCTAGTGGGGTCTAGGTCACCCTCACCATCCATGACACCACCTTCCATTCCACTTAACTTTGGATTTCGCAGCCTTCAGTATCCTCTGGCTCCAATTGCCATATTCAGTTTGCAAAATGGAAAACTGAGCTGGGGGAGACTAGGAAGCTACTTTCTGTCTTTCTATTCCCTTCCCTGCTGAAGTCACCTGATCACACGACCTCACCCCAGGCCCCCCATCTTTCACCCACTTGCACCCTTCTCTGCCTCATTATCCCTGTTTTCTTATCCTAGGACCCCAAACCTTGACTCACTAAGGATTTATTTATCTTGGCCATTTTTCATGTCCTAAGAGATTCTTCCACTCAAATTAAACGAATGTGTTCAGCAGTCCCCTTTGGTATTCACCAAAGGCTCAGAGGGAAGCCCTAGCCTGGGGCTTCCTGTATCCAACAGTGTGGCATCGGGGAATGCTATTTCCTGCTTGCTTATGGGGTGTAGACAATGGCCATGTTCCCCTTCCTTAGGCCCATTGTTGCTTTCAGAGCTGGGAGAGGGGACTTGAAAGAACACCGGGTTGGGGCCATCCAGTCTAATCTTAATTGGAGGCCTCATCTTTAAGGAGTGTTTTGAGCCTTTGAAGGGTGAGCCTGGACTGTGGTCACTGTGGCAGTTATGTCAGACTCCCCAAGCCTGGGCAGAGCACGCTCCTCCTGGCCACACCACGTACAGACAGGTTTGTTCCGGAAGCTTCCCAGCACAGGCAGAAGCATCAAAATCTCATAGCTGAGCACGGTAAACAGGAGAACCCAGGGCTTCATGATCATCTCCATAGGGTTAAGTCTGGCAGAAGACGAGTCTCTTCCCAATGCTCCTAGAGGTGACAGGGGGGTAACCTAGAGGTAACAAAGGAATTAAGGAGAACAGAGCAGGAAACAGAAGCGCTTGTGAGTGTTGTGTTATTATTTCTCCTGTTTCCTTTTCCCCCACCTAATAACATATCCAGCTAACTACTGGCTTCCCCAGGTTTCTTGCCCACCGCTTTCTTTGGCAAAGTTATTTCTTTTAAGAGTGCATTGCTTTGTTTCTGGAAAAAGAAGAAAGAAAGAAAAGAAAAAGAAAGAAAGAAAGAAAGAGAAAATCATCTGACTATATAATATATAAAACAAAAAAATACAAAGAGGAAATGGATAAACGTTAGTAATTCCTCCATTCAGAGAGAACCAGTGTGTGTATATACTTTTATATCACAAGCATTATTTTAAAACTGGAATAACAAAATGTATTGAGCGTCCCAATTTTTTTGTTGAAGAGCAGATGTGATAGGATGATCTAGTGGAAGTTTTAGGCAAGACCCTTAGACAAAGAATCCCCAAGTGATCCCAGAAGGAGTCATAAGATGATTCATCAAAAATGATCACTGAGAGCTGGTCAGGCGCCTCAAAACCTTCCTCAGCATCCACGGTCTGAAATTGAAGGAGTCTCCAAGAGGGTTCTGAAGAAGCTCTTACTGGTAAAAAGCTTTGCTCCGAGAAGCAGGGATGCTCTTTTCTAGTTCCAAGTTGAGAGAAAAGGTTTTCTGGATACTGTATGACCCAGGAGTTTGGGAGGACACTGTACATTGAAGACCAAAACGCTAAAGATTGGGGCACTTGGCAAAGTGATGGGAAGTAGTTAAGAAAGCGGCAGTTTGGGCAATGTCTAAACTGTAAGTGTTCAGATGCTATTTTGAGTCTCTACTGAACCCTTGAATTCCCCCAGGAGACAACCAGCCACACAAAGCCACTTATGGCAGCATCTACTGTGCACACAACCACCTTCCTACCTCCGGGGCCTTCCTTCCCCCTCCTACCTAGGAGACAGGAACTCCTTTTAACCAGGTGGGGTCAGAATCACAAAGAGCCTGCAAGAAAAAGGTCAACCACATCCTCTTCCGTGACTGGAGCTTCCGAGGGAGGGGAGAGTCAGCAGTTCCAAGCTGTTGACAGAGTTGTGGTTAATTCACAGGCTGCATATTTGGATCATTAAGTTGCAAGGGTGTTTGTGACTGGAGAATCACATAAAATTTCTTGGGACCTACTAAGTGTTTCTGAAGAAGCAAAGCTATAACTAGCCTTTCTGAGCAATGCATGATGAAGGGGAGACCCCCAAAATTGTGATCTCATCATAGAAATCATGCCAATAATACAATTATAAATATTATGGTCACTCCCCATGTCAGTAAGATTCCCATATTTTCAATAGCTTCTTGTTATTAAAATGCCTCGAGGAACCTCCTTCTCACTAAAACTTAGGCACATATATAGTATTATTTCTATCACATGGCTTAATAGAGAAAGATTGCTGGATGAAACAGGTTGCCTATTTCAGACTTTGGATATTGCTGTCACATTTTTTTCATTCAGGGTTGGGTTATACTTTTACTTAAAGGGCATCGATGTATCTTTCCTAATCACCTGTCGCATCCCAAGTAATACAAAAGCAATTCCTGTCACCACACTTCTGCTGTTCGGTATTTTCGAGAAGAACATAGGCACCATGTAAATAAGTTCGAACTAGAGTCCCAACCCCATCAATTGTTAAGCTGATTCCTGAAGTCTTGATTTCCTGGACTGCAGTATAGAAATATCAATATCATCTCATTGGGTTGCTTTGAGGGCTGAATAGTCTAATGTGTGTAAAACACTGAAGGTAGGACCTGGAACATAACATATACTCAGTGAATGTTAACTCTGCGTATTATTAAGCTCAGAATTTCCTTCCTTTTCTAGACATTTGAAAATTATTTTCAATTAAATATTTTTTCCTTTCTTTTCACACATTTTAATGTAGAATTTATACCTGTATGTAAGAGAGTGCTTTCATTTAATAAGCACTTATTAAGTTCCAAATACATTCCAAGTTCTCGGTACCAAAATATAGTGGCGAATAAAACAGACAAAAATTCTTACATTCCCAAAGCTGACATTAAGCGAGATAATAAGGAAATGTGTAGATGGAAGTACTAAAGAGAAAAACACACACAGCATAAGAAGATGAAATAGACTGCAGACACCTGGCAGCTGAGGGAACGGGGAAGTTGGGAGCTGGGAGGAAGCGACTTCTTGACCATTCAAAATCCCTGCCCCTTCCCATCCCCACTTTGTCCCTTACCTGCTTATTGACCTTTCCTGTAACCAAAAAGAAGGAAAATAAAGAATCCAAGAAAAGGGTGAAAATCTGATATTAGGAATAAAATAGTTGCAGTAATTGTCCCTCTCCCTGAAAGTCATTGCATTTGTCAGGAAGTTTTAACCAAGCGTAAGAGGTTCCTCCGTACTGTGCATGCGGTAGCTGCCAGACACATGTGACTGTTCGAATTGATTCATTCATTGAAGAATTCACTTTCCATTCACTTCAAGCTTCCCATAGCCACTTGGAACTAGTGGCTATTTTTTGGACAGCTCAGAGGTAAAATATTTCTTCATCTCAGGAAGTTCTACTGAAGAATGCTGAATAATCACCAAATTTATCTCCTCGAAAGTAGGTGTGGTATGAAAGACAATTTTAAAGGTGTAGAATTTTTCAAAGGGGACTTTGAAAAACTCACTCTCGATCTGTGCGATTTGGAAGTTGGATAAATGGAAGTTCAGGGACGTGAAATCATTGAATGCATTTACTTTTAAGCAAAATGGATTTAGGGGACTTAAGAAGTGACAAGAGCAAAAGAAAGAGATTTGGGGGAGAAAGAAGAGGAGGAGAGAAGGTCTTTCAATAAAAAAGATTAGACTCATGGGGCTTCCACTCTTGGAGACTTGTCTCTGCTTTCTAACCTTCATTCTGAGCCCACATCGCTGCCAGCTGGCCTCAGCATGACACAATGAAGGAAAACTACCAAATCAAGTGTTGAGAAGTCACCTACCACTGGCAATATTTTCATCAAAGGATACAGCTTAACTGGTGAAGCTTCAGACCAAAGGAGAACTATCACTACACACGGCCTCTAGAAACCCTACAAATTTCTCACTTGTTTAGACAGGAAAGCCTGCCAGCAGGGATACCCACCTGGCTCAGGGCTCTGACCTTCTCCAGGCGCCAGCACGCAGAAGGATCGGTGTTCGGTGCAGACGCCCTGTGCCCGCATGCAGGTGGGGATATGAGCTCTGGGGTGAATGGGTGAAGGTAGGCATGGATCAGGATGCCCCTCTGGATTCTTGGCAACTACCTTTTGCACAAAAGAGGAAGACTGGCACACAGTGACAAAATGCAACAGACCCAAGGCCACAGAGTCTATGAAGCTATTTATTTGGGTTCAAAAATATTGTTCTTGGCCCAAGTTTTCCAGAACTTTGAGATCTGTTAATTTATAAGTTCTTGCTCTGAGCCCAGTTTTTCTGAGTTCCTTACTTGCCCCTTAAAGTGTGTTCTGGATCCTGGGTTTGCCCTATTCCCCTTATTTGCACACCTGGTACACTAAATGGTCCCAGAGAAGAGAAATATTGTGCCAGGCGGGGCACTATTCACACCAGGGATTCTGGGTGATTTCTTTGGTCATCCTGAGACAGAGTGCAGGCATAAAATTCAGAATCCTGAGCTTTTCAGATAATGTTAAAGAGAAAGTACTGGATCTAGACTCAAGAATGCCAGTTTCTGATTTCATCTCTGTGTCTTCTACCTTTGGATCTCACACAGGTCATGTCACCTCTCTCTCAATTATTGTACTTGAACAACAGAGACAATAACCCCCATCTCAAAAGGAGAGTGTAGACACCACCGGGGCAGGGACAGATCCAAGCAAGTCACAAACAAAATCTCACACTTCAAGACCCTTACCCCCACTTACCTCTGAAGTTTCAGAGTTGAGAAGTTACAGAAACTGACCAAGATTTTCTTCATCTGGCCTCCTCTTATTTGGGGAGAGAGTGAGAAACTTGTGGCCTGGGACAGGGACAGAACAGCAGAAAAACAAAGTTCAAAGGCCTAGAACTTAATAGATATTTTGATTGCAGCAGATCTATAGAGGCTGTCCAGGAACCACAGGTGGGCAAAGTCTCTCATCCGGAAGTACTGGTTTTCCCTTTGATGCAAGCAGTGTCTCCTGCTGAGCTTGGAAGAACATCCTGTGCCTGGGTTGCAACCCTGACTGATCCAAGTCGTATGTCTCTAGAATCTTAATCTGGTCCGCTTGTAGGTCAATCTTTATCTGGTCTATCCATAGGTAAGAGGAGAGGACAGAGTGCAAATCTATTATCCTTTGACATGTGGTGTGTGCTTTTTAAGGCCCCACCCTCCCTTTTATTGATTCTCCTTCACTAAAATCTAACATCATCTCTTACCAAATGCCCTTGAAACAAAGAGAATGGCATACTTGTGTGAGGTCATTATTAATTCAAGGTGTGCTACAAAATCCAGACAACTTTCAATGAAACATTCGTGTTTGCAGTGGGAGAAAAAAGTGCACTGAAAATCAAGCCCAGAATTTGACCATAGTGTCACGGAGTTTATAGAGCATGGAGGGGAACGGAACTCCTCCTTGCTGGAATTGACACTTTCGTTGGATGTGAGCTTGCCCTTCTACCAGCAGCGCCATACAAGGACTTACAGACACACAGGCACGGCATCCTGCATCAAGCTCTGTCAGGTTCAACAGTTGATGTGTGGTTTTGGCCTCCAACAACGAGAGTACTGAGGTCCAGGACCCAAGGCATGGGTTGGTCTTTCTTGCCATCACTTCCATCGTCCCAATGGTGTAGTTTGTGTCTCCCATCCCCAAACCTTAGACTCCAGATTTAGAGATCTTGGTATTCAAGTAGTTATAGGAGGCCAACACAGTGGGACTTCCATTAGCCTTGAAATTTTAGGGCTCAAATACAACCTGGTGTTTTGGGGCTCCCAATGCAAGTGAACCAAGTAACAATGAAAGGATTTAGGATATTGGCCAGGCTGATTACTCAGTTGTAATGTTAAGTCCAAATGGATGACAACGAAAATCCCCACCTCAAAAAGGTAAAGCAACTGATGCTTCAGACCCCTGAGGGTTGAGGTTCTAGGTCATACCACTGAGTAAATAAATCAGGTCCACTGAAGTTCAGATCCAGGATGAGGGAGATATGGGGTGGTAGTGAAGGAGGGAAATGACGGGTATCAACTATGGCCCCAGGAATTGATGCAGGAGGAGATCTGTAGCTTATTCTACCAACACTCTTTTATTAAGTCATTTGAAGGCAAGCTATGACCTGATGGCCTTGTGATGGATTGGAATTAGTGGAGGCATCAGTGGTTCTGCCTGGACACCCTCTTGTCCCTCAGTTCTACCCCGCCTGGCCCACTCCAGGTTACTTCTAGTCAACAAGCTTTGTGCAGGGGTAACCTGACAGCATGTTGCCTCAACTGTACTGCATGTCTCTTACACAAGTCCTGTGACTTAAACAATGCTGTCTCCTAGAACTTACTAGAATGCACAATCTGGAAGCAGGAAGGAGCCCATACCCTTGGGGGCAATACTTGGCCGATGGGATTAGGACTCACCATGTGAGTTGCTCACCTTTCTCCTCCTCCAGGCTGACAATTCTTTTTTTGTTTGTTTGTTTGTTTTAATTTTATGCATATAAGCTGGTGTGCAGGCCAGAGGCCTGGGGCAGTGAGAGGGTTCACCAGAGACAGAGTGGGGAGCAGAACAGGCAGATTGACGGAAATATACTGCTGAGGGGAGAAGCGGGCGAGGTAGGAGAGGTCTGCGGCGCCATGTGGGAATCTCCCCGTTTGGGCATCAAACTCGCGTTGCCGCTGTGGACAGCTCCACGGCGCAGTGCTTTAACCCGCTGCGCCACCGGGGAGACCCTAGGTTGACAATTCTAGAAGCAATCTATGTGTTCCTCAGTCCCCAGAGATGGCGTCCTGGGTGTTTGGATAGGGGCCAGCTCCCCAAAACATTCTTGTGTTGCCTTTTTCTTCTTTCTTATTTCACTTCTTTTCTTATTTCACCCATGTTTCCTGGGATCACCTCACAAATAAACTAATTTCATGCAAACTCTGAACCTGGGGTCTGCCTTTGGGGGTAAACTCAGATTAAGGAATTTATCCAAAACCATTACTTGAACTCACAGGAGCTTCCCTATACTACGACTCTGCCTGCCCATGAAAGGGACCCAGTTTCCTAAACTTTGTTATTTTTTTTTTAAAGACAATCCCCTACTTTTTTTTTTCTTTATTTATGCATACAAGCTGGGGTACAGGCCAGAGGTACAGGCGGCGAGAGGGTTCACCAGAGACAAAGTGGGGAGCAAAACAGGCAGATCGATGGAAACACACTGCTGAGGGGAGCAGTGGGTGAGGCAGGAGACGTCTGCTTCACCATGTGGGAATCTCCCCAGCCCGGCCTCGAACTAGCATTGCCGCTGCCCACAGCTCCACAGCGCAGCGCCTAACCGCTGTGCCACCGGGGAGGTCCAACTTTGTTATTTTTTTAAAGATATTTTCATCCCAATATGTTCTTTCATTTTGCTTATTTTTGAACTTAATGAAAATGGTACCACATTCTACAGTCTTTGGATTTATGATTTTTTTCATTCTGCATGATAATTCTAATATTTATCCATGTTTCTGTGTGTAAATGGGTTCCTTATTTTTCTTTTTTTTTTAAAGATTTATTTATGCATACAAACTGGGGTACAGGCCAGAGGCGTGGGGCGGCGAGAGGATTCACCAGAGACAGAGTGGGGAGCAGAACAGGCAGATCGACAGAAATACACTGCTGAGGGGAGCAGCAGGCGAGGCAGGAGAGGTCTGCCATACCAGTTCCTTATTTTTCATTGCTGTGTCATACTTCCTTCTATGGATATACCACAATATGTTTCTCTGTTCTCCTGCTGACAAGTATTTTCCCTTTTTTTTTTTTTTTGATTTATTTTTTATTTATACATCCAAGCTGGGGTACAGACCAGAGGTGTGGGGCAGCGAGAGGGCTCACCAGAGACAGAGTGGGGAGCAGAACAGGCAGACCAGAAATACACTGCTGAGGGGAGCAGCGGGCGAGGCAGGAGAGGTCTGCTGCACCATGTGGGACCCTCCCCGGCCGGGGGTCGAACTCGCGCGTCGCCGCTGCCGACAGCTCCACAGCGCAGCGCTCAACCGCTTCACCACCAGGGAGGCCCAAGTATTTTCCCTTTTTATCTTAAATTTTTGCCAGTGTCTCAGTCTTTCCCGTGGTTGTCTGGTCACTAAACTATTCAAAGTATCAGCATTAGGCTTTGTCTACTAGTTCTTCATTTCACTCACTTTCTCATTATTCCCTCCTTTTTATTCTCTTTCTTTCTTTTAGTTGGTCCATAGACTGGATAAGCTTTAGTCTGTCCACATCATGGGTATTAGTCAGCAATGAAAATGAATAATACTTAGCTACGAGCAGCTATGAATGAATGTAAGGGTGAATCTTACAAGCACATTTAATGGAAGAAGCAAAAAATATAAATGAACACAGATAGTATGACTCCATGTACATATCATTCCAAAACAGGTCAAACAGAACTAGAATATCTGGGATCCACACATAGGTGGTCAAACTATAGAGAAAAACAAGGAAATGAGAGTGAGACTCCGTTTCTCTGTGTGAGTGTATATGAATATATACACATATAACTTTGTATTCTAAATGCTCTTTCACCACAAATTCTGCCTCTTTAGCCTTAAAAAAATTAATCAGTAATTCTTACAGCACAAATGCTTGACATCGGCACAATTGAAATGTGAGAGCTGTGAATTATGAAAACAATTATTTCTAGATTTCTGTGCTAAATGAAGGTGGCCCAAGATAAGTAACAAAAGGTGGTTATTGCAAAAGAGAAAACAAAGAACTGCCTAGTAAATTTGCAAAGAAACGGGAAAGATAAATCATTAACATAAAGGTTAATTCTGTTACTTGAGATGATCTTTTCTTAATTCTATTTTTCTCTTCTTTTTCTTTTGAGTCAATTATTTTGTAACTAGAAGACAGATAAAGAGTATACAGTTTAGGGGAAACCTGTTTGCAAGGAGGCCCCGCCTGTGAGCCCAGGCCCACACAGGCAGGTCACACTAGGCCTGGGCACGACACAGCCCTTCTGGTTCTGCCTGGCCAGGCTGTGGGGGCGGTGAGGAGCCAGTCAGCGGCTCTTTCTGTCCCTCCCCCAGCCCAGCTCTCCGGCGCCCCTCGCCAGGCTCCGCTCACCACGCAGGGGACAGTCATGGCCAGCCGGGTTCTGCCCCTCCTGCTCCTCTGCCTGCTGCTGCTGCGGGCCCGGGGAAGCTTCCAGAGAAGGAAGGCCCAGGCAGGGCTCCAGAGATGGAAGCCAAACTGTAGGTGATGGGCCGGGGCGGGGCCGGGGCCGGGAGGGGCCGCATCCAGTCTGAGGAAGGCCTGGGCCCGGGGACGTGAGTCAGCATGGCCGGCTCTGCCCGCAGCCCGATGGGGACGCCCAGTGCTCCCGCACCCCGTCCTCAGCCCTTCACGGGCCCTGGGAGGAGTCCCAGGGACAGGGGCTCCCACCTCACATGCCCCTTTCCCAAAGTCCCCACACCACACACATCACTGACAGGAGCCCCCCGGAGAGCCAGAGGAGAAGCCTCGGCTACCTTTGGCTCCTCCACGTTTGGCAACGGGTGCTTGTGGGGGAGACGTGGAAAGAGAGGACACTGAGGAGCCAGCCTTGGGGTGCACAGGGTGAAGTGAAATTTCCAGGAGAGGGGGCGGGATGGTGGCGGGGGAGGGGAAATGTGGAAAGTGGTCCTCCTGGGGAGGGGGCTGGAGACAGCGGGAAGGAAGGGGGGGCAGGTCGTCTTCCGCTGTGGAAA